>SNQJ01S0032622.1:42457-57374 GCA_010110895.2 Picea sitchensis
CACAACTCTATGTAGTGAGAACAACTTCCTAAGGCTATAATAGATCCCAATGCTTGATGAACAAACATAAGGATGTGCTTTTTTGAAGGGTGACTCTTTGTGCTACCAAAACATAATACATATTTCCCGTCCCCTCTTTTTGGGATATTTGATTTTTTTTGTCTTTTTCAATTTTTAAAGAGCTTGAAAAAGAATAAAATAATTCTACATTACAAAGGAGGAATGAGTGTCACAAGAAAGCATAATAGTTTCAGGCGCAAGGAACACACTAATTCTCAAATACAGGAGACATGTGCAGAAAAAGGACACTCAAGGAAAATTCCTCCATGGGTCAAGGTGTCAGGTCGCAGAGGCAAAGTGATACAAGGCTTGCATATAAGGCATGCTTCAAAGGTTCAATTGAGAGAAACATAGAGCCGACATTAGTCAAAATATGCAAAGATGAAAATTCAATGAAAATAGACACAATGAAACCCCTTTCAATGCAATTTTAACAAGCCTAGAGAAGGTAAGATTGATAGTTTTTTCACGTTTAGAGAGTCTGAAAAAACATAAAAGAAGACTCCAAGGAGTACCTTTTTCAGAGATAGTCTAGTCGATTCGAAAAAGAGGTAAATTGGCACCAAAAATACATCTATTCAAAACCATTTTAATGAGTGTGACACAGACAAGATCACTTGACAATCTTTTCAATTTTAAGGAGTCTGAAAAGAGCTTAACTATGGAATCACAAACGTTTTCTAAATTTAGTCCCCTTATCCTGAAAAAGTATAAAGGTCACTGAGGAGATCTCTCCCAGTGAGACGAATCTCCCGAGGGATACCTTTTTCTGCAATAATCTATACGCTGGAAAAAGGGGTAAAGTCATGTCAGTAGATGTTCTTCTGGACCAATTTAATGAGTGTGAAATAACAAGGTCACTCGACGATGTTTTCAATTTTAGGGAGTCTAAAAAGAGCTTAACTATGGACTCCCTGGGGGTTCCTTTTTCGTAAGTAATCTCCGAGGCCTAAAAAAGGTGATAAACCAAAACCAAGGAGAATGTTCCTTTTTCATAAATTTATTCCCTCAAGCCTGAAAAAGGGTTAAACTTACACCTGAGAATACTCTTCTAGCGAACCGCAGTTCCTAGAGCACACCTTTATTTGTACAATTGACCATCCAGACCAAAAAATGGGCAAACTACCGCCAGACAGACGTGCCTTAAAATTTGAGTTTGGCTAGCGTGAAGGGAAACAAGATCGCTTGACAATCTTTTCATGTTTAGAGAGTCAAAAAAGGGCTTAAAGAAGGCTCTAGAGGGCTAATTTTCTCAAGTAATCCCACTGAGATCACTTGTACCAATAGGGGGAAGCAAGGACTCCCATGCCCCCATTGGATAAATCAACAGATCAATTTACAAGACCATGTCTCGAGAAGGAAAACATGAGTGAACAAGTTCCTTCTCAGGAGAAATTGAACATCGAGAATAAAATTCCACATAATTAACCCGTGGTGGGGTAGAGTCTACATGAACACTAGGAACATATAAAGGGGAAACCTGAACTAACGCCGAATTAGGATGGTGATTATCAGATGCTAGTTGGTCAATAGTGACAATGCTTCTATTATGAGGGAAATGCATCACCCGTAAAAGCATAGACACCACAACATTCATAGCATATACATAATCATGCCCGAGAAGCATATTGAAATCTAATAGGCCTTGCACCACTATAACATCGACAAGGATAGTCTTCCCACCTAATGAGATAGGAAACTGAGGAAGACTCCCCAAATTTTCACTAGGACCTCTGTCAAAATCCAACAACTCATGCGAAGCAGAAACAAGCTCGTGGGATCCCAAGGCTTGCCAAACCGAGGAGGATAAAATACTTGTGGAGGCTCCTTCATCCACAATACATCGATAATTTTTTGTTGAATTAACTTCAACCCTTATTTGAAAGGGTGCAGAAGAAGGAAGATAAGGCACAACAAGGTCAGTCCAATCAAAGGACACCATCCTATGGCTTGGAGGGGGTGTGCTAGAAGTGAGAAGAATTCCCCCTTGTTCTGAAAGTACTAAGATAAAAATTCTAAAAACATAGTTAGTAGACACATCACTCGCCAAGAGAAGAGTGGGATCAGTTGAAGATTGCATCGACATGACCACTTCCTCAACCACTAGATGAATATGTTGTGAGAAAACATGGTCTGAAGGAACATCACCCCCCAAAAGAGGAGTGGGATCAACCGAAGAATGCATCGACATGATCACTTCATCAACTAGAGGCTGAATAGACTATGAGGAAGGATCAGAAGACTCAGAATCAGAAGAGCTTGTAGACAGAGACCACAATATCCGTACCTATGGAATTCCAAGGCATAGATGAGTAAGGTGATCTCCCTTGCAAAGATTACAAAGGAACTTAGGATTACATCCTATCCATCTAGGTTTCTCAACAAAATCAATGCCCCCAACATGAATAGGGGTGGCTGGTTGGTTTCCCCTATCATGACTTGCATAGGTTGGGTGGTTGTCTTCAACATGACTTGCAGAGGTTGAGGAACTCTCTCCAACATGACTTGCAGAGGTTGGTGATTGAATTGCAGTATGACTTGCAGGGAATGGGTTCACTCCCCTAGCATGACTTGCGTAGGATGGGTGCTGGTATTCAATGTGACTTTCATAGGTTGACGACCTATCTCCAACATGACTCACAAAGTTTGGTGATTTCTTCTTCCTATTCTTCCTCTTTCAATTTCGTTTAGACTTTTGATTACTAGTATCTATACTTTCACCAGAGAAGGTAGAAGGAGGAGGATAATACTTCATTGACGAAGGAACATCAACATGATACCCATGACATAAAGTGATTAAATAATTATCATCAAGAGCCTTCATGACATTTCGAATGGTACCCAACCAAACCGGTAGTCCCACATTCAACCCAGGAATGTAGAAAGTGGCCATCAAAGGGACACCAACATTTCTGAAGAAAGGAAAAGCACAAGAATCCCCTTGCGAAGGGGTTCCTTGTTTGGTATCCTCAAGAAATTTAGCCATGAATATATTATGCATAGGTTCTCCCCTTGCGGGATCGTTCAAGTCCGTAAAATTCTCACACACTGACTTTGGCAAACCAATGTTATAAAAACAACGCCTATAGAGAGGCGGCTCCACGTTTCTAAGAGGAAGAACAAAAATCCCTCACGTCCTGTGGAGTAGGAGGTATACCACCTTAGGTTAGAGACCCAAAGAAATGACTGACTAATGCACTATGAAGAACTAGGGATACGAGAGCATACACTAAAATTTCCTAAAGGAAAATCAAGCAGACGACAATCTAGTAGGAAGGATAGTTACACCAATCAACAATAGAGAAACTAACTGGAGCAAGTGAAACTCAAACAAGGAATCACCTTCTGGGTATACTCTATGAAGCGTGATCAGGTGTCATCCCCAGGTACCATGGTATACCCCCTCAACCACCCGTGTAAGACCCTAGAATTTGGGAAACTAAGTTTCCATCTCGTAGTCAGTCACTAGGCGGGTACAGTCGACAGTCAAGTGGATCACAATGAGAAGGATATAAAGTCTGAATCCTATCAAGGGTATGGAAAGAAAATGGTCCGGAAGAAAACAAAGGATCTCGAACAAATTCGAGGTCCACGAAGATCTGTAGGAAAATGTAGTCTGTATTACTCCCAAGACATATCCTCAATATGTGTTCCCCATTATGTTTAGTCCGGATTTGGAAGGGTTATCTTCGTTGCCTTTCTTCACATGACCTCGTGTTTATCCCCTGTGTTAGAGGGGGGTCCCGGATAAATTTTATGAAACTAGACTTAAGCACTCCCTAACTTAGACTCCAATGTTTGATTTAACGGACTTTAAGAGTTTCCTCTCCAACTTGATTCAAGGCCCTAAAACCCTAAACTAGTTTGTTGACCCTACAAACATAAAAAAGTCTAATTTATTTTAGATTAGCGTTGATTTTAAGGCTTGATATACACAAAGGGTGTGGTAGTGAAACTGATGTTGTTAAGATTCTTGCAAAAATTGAAACTTAAAAGAACACTGACAAAGAAGGATTTTCTTTCTTATTTTTCTTTTGAAATACTTTCAAGATGAGAATAAAACACAACACTATGCTTATATCTTTTTCTTTTTCAAATAACAATGCAAATCAAATGCAAAGAAAGAAAGAGATCTAAAAAATTAAGTTTTGTTTTATATTTTCTTCCAATCAAAGGAGAATTAACAAAATATGCTAAAAGAAACTGATGAATAAATGATTCATGGAAGCTAAAAACAAGCTAAAAATGCTAGGAAGCACAATATTACCAAGAAACAAGTAAACTAAAACCTATACCCAAGCTATGGCCTTAAACATAGACTCTAGATTGATCCAAGAAATCCCTGAGAAGTGTGAACGTCAATCAAGAAAGAGGGAAACTCCTCCTTTTATATGAGACCCCAACACCTCCTTTTATATGACAAAAGGAGGGTTATTCGGTTGGGTGACAGGCTATAGTAGGTGGATTATTTGGGAAAGTACCCAATAGCCCGTAATCTCAATGAATTCCTTGCAGCTTTTTTTTTATTTGCAAGTTTTGCAAGTATACGCGGGTTGTAATGTTGCAACATGTGTATGTACATGAGTTGTAGTGGTGCAGCATGCATATGTACATGGGAAGTAATGGTGCAGGGCATGTACATATTCTAAAAAATGGTTTTTTAAGAAGAGCAACTCAGCTGTGCTTTGGAAAAAAATGATAGTAAGAGGGCCAAGGCCATGTATGCATGTGTAGAGCAATTTAGGGTTATAACACTACTATAGACATACATGCTTACATAGTTTATAAAGAAGTCAAACATTTATGATCCTATATCCCAAAGAATCACACTAAAGTCATAGTACCTCACCCCATGGACCGATCTTTGTTCACTCAACAAGATATGGGAGAAAGAAGGGGAAATTGGATTGCAGTCGTCCAAGAATTTGATCTCAACATAAAACCTGCCAAAATAGTCAAGGTTCAATGATTGTGTAAACTAGTCGTTGAGGCCCAAGACTTGATTAATGTAGAAGACTCTAGTTGGGAAAATGAGTTGTCATTATGGTGCAACGAAGCCTTATACATACCTCCTGGGAAAGAATCCTGGTATGGAAACTTGTCTTATCTCCTAAATCAAGGAACCTATCTGGAAAACCTAAACCCTAGAGTAAGGAGAGCCCTCAGGTTAAAATATGCTCAATTTCACCTCATAAATTATTTTCTTTTCCACTTGAATTATGATGGAGTACTCCTTAGATGTATTGAACATGATGATGCATAAACAGTACTAAGAGAACTCCATGATGATCCAACGAGTGGACATTTTGCAGGAGAAACCACGGCTCACAAAATATTAAGGGTTGGTTATTACTGGCCTACTTTGTTCATGGACACTCATGTATACGCCACAAAATGTAAATATTTTCAAGTACCATCGGTAGAGAAAAGAGGGTAGGAGTTCCACTCCAACTAGTGACGATATCTAGACCAGTCAAGCAATGGAGGATAGACGTCATAGGGGAAATTACTCCCAATTCTTCGAAACAACATAAATATATCTTGACTGCCACATATTATTTTATGATATGGACAGAGGCTATCCCCCTCACGTGCATCAATGAAAAGGCAGTAATCCAATTTATAGAACAACAATTGATAACAAGGTTTGGGATACCCCCCATTCTCTTTTTTGACAATGCTTCTTACTTTTCCTCCACACTATTGACATAATTTTCCCTTGATAAGGGATCATAATAACATATTCTTCAAAATACTATCCACAAGGGAATGGGGTAGAAGAGTCAACTAATAAAAACCTGATGAAGATTTAAAAAAAAAATAATTGTTGAAAATCAGAGGAATTGACATAATTTGCTTCATAATTCCCTATGGGCCGATAGAGTAACGCCTAAAAAATCCATAGGAAACTCTTTGTATTTTCTAGTATATGGAAAATAACCCATTCTCCCAAATGGATTGAATATTCCATCTTTACATATTGCTCAGGCATCAAGAGGTCAACCCTCATCCACTATACAACAAAGGATTCATACCCTTCTCATGATGGACGAAGAAAGAGAAAAGGCTAAAGTTAAGTTCACTTCTCATCAACAGGTAGTTAAAGATGGTTTGATAAACATAAGGCCAAAGAAAAAAATTTCAAGGTAGGGGACCCAGTATTGAAGTGGGATAAAGAAAACGATCCCAAATAAAAACACTTAAAGTTCCAATATCTCTGGCTCATACCTTTCCAAGTAGCCGAGAAGATCTGGGAAGGCACATATCGGTTGCATAATTTGAGGGGGGAATCCAACACCCTCCTGGTGAATGGACACATCTTAAAACAATACTTTTCTTAAAAAAAAAATGATGCTTTGTTTGATTTTTTTTTTTTTTTCATCTTGCATTTTGATTATAACAAGTGTGTGTGTGTGTGTGTGTGTGTCTGTCAAGGAAGATCGTTTTCGAGCCCCTTTTTCATTCTTTTTTTTTTTCTTGTTATTTTCTTTTGATTAATTTGTGTTTCGTAAAGGAATGGTTGACTTTAATGTTTTATTGAGGGAATACGATGAAGAAGACTTTGCTCTTGACCTACACTTACATGCAACATAAGAGACATTGAGAAGACACAAATTTTCAAAATCATATTTTATCTTTGCAAGCATACTACCTAGGGAAACAATGAAATATCCACCTAGTGTCCTAGTAAATATAAAAGGAAGGATGGCTAGCTGGAAATAATCACATGCGCCTATAGAAAGAGCTAGAGAGAGCTCCACCTTAACAGTTTCACCTTTTCAAAAATATCCTCCTCTCCCACTTACTCTTGGAATTTATGCCAGAAAAGGATGATCAAAATACGATCCATATAAAAAAGAAAAATAAATGGAGTGCAAAGTCCGAGAGGGTGTGTAGATAACTCCACCGGGTCTGTGGATCTTCGTTGGCAACAAAGCAAGGTCTGTGATGTCAGGGTGACTCTGTCAGGGTTATGGAGACTCGCTGGCAGCAGATAAACTCTATAAGAAAGGAATAATAGATAAATGGCCTTACGCTAATGGATTCCCTACCCAGATCTTGTTTATGAAGGAAATGGATTTTGGTCAAGAGGAAAGAGGATGGAAAAAAGCTAAACCCCATAGGTGAATCCATATTCACAAACTCGTGAACTTGTGTACACATTGATGGAAAGGTTCCATTGGAAATAATAAAGTAAATCCAAATAGTTTCTCAACCAATTTTCACAGGCTAAGCACGAGGGAAGGAGCATAGATTCAATTTTATCACAGAGAAACACCATTTTTAGAGCACTCAACACACTCCAAAAGACTTTGTGAAATTTTTATTTTGGGTACCACTTTTTCATTTCTAAATAGAGTCAGTTTTGATAGGATGGATGGATTTTCCTTCTATTTTGTTTTATCATCGATGACATTTTTCTTGGTATGAAGTTTGTTAACATATTAACATTTTTCTCAAAGTAAACATGGCATAAAGACTAAGTGCACACAACTTAAAAAAGTTTTTATAAAAAAAAAGAGTCGTGCACCAATCGATGATTCTAGTATGTTTAATAATTCTTTAAAAATTGTCGATGTATCGTCGGCGTCATTGAAATATGAAAGAAAAAGTGCCAACATAAACAACAACAATCGTTGATTGTCGATCGTCGATTCATTATTGGCATCAGAGAAAAGGGAGAAAGGGCATGGTAGCCAGAAACATATGTCTAAGGAAAGTTACTGATGCCGAAAAAAATGCTTCTTACGCTGAGGAGGTCAAATCAACTATCACGTGTTTTTCCACATAGATGGTTCATATTTCTTGGCTATCTCCCACGCCATCTCTTGATATACCCCATGTTACATCAACATGTCCACATCAACATATCATATCCATACTTTCACATTAGAATTGTACAATAGTTTGGGTCAACATCATAACTTTTTCCTAAGAATAACACCGAAGCAACGTCGAAGACAAACTGCCAACACTGATGCACTTTGACTACCAACAAATTCTAGGATACCAAAGGATAGGGTTTGGATCGAACCTTTATCCACTGATGCTGACAATGTTGGTGGATCCATGTCGTCAATTTAAATACCTTTCTTAATTCAAGTCATTCACTCTTCCATAGTGCAATTTCACAACTGAGAGAGACTCGAAGACCACTAAGGAAATAGAGAATTTTTTATCACATATCTCCCCGATTCTGATCATACTAGTTCCTTTGAAATACAAAATGCCTAGGTAACTTGATGGGACACCTCTAGCTGAGTGAAATATGGGATCTACTATTTTTAGTCAAATAAGAATTTTTTGTAACCAATACCTCGAGCCACGACGCCACACATCGATCTGTAATGTCCCCTCCGTTATGACTAGGAAAGCAAAGCTCAAAAGGTAATTTTTTTTTTTGGCATTAGATAATGAACATCAACACATAATTCATAGAAGCTCATAATATATAGAATCATAAGTAAAATAATTACAAGCTACTCATCATTGTAATCAATAACGATGAAATCAACACATAAACATAAAGAATAGTGACACATAAACATAAATAGTGATGTAGCTCAACACATCACAATCAACTTAAAGCAATTTATAAACAATGATCAACCAAATACTAAATATTAAAATGACTACCTGCCCGACGTACCCTGCAAGGTTAGGACCTCTATGACACATAAGCAATACTCAAGCCCAGGATTCATCCGATTCATTTTGACCATTTATGGTCTCAAGGTTGTCAATTGTTCTGAGGAAAAAGGAGGTGTCTACATCCCACTGGCAAGAAAGAAAACTTAAAAAGATTTAAAAACTTGTCGTCATATAAAGCACCATTTCAATGATGAAATTCAACTCATCAAAAAATATTTGTAGACTTAAAACACATGGTAACTTTAAGGTCATCTTGTATTGAATGTGTGGTGAAGTAAATGCACTATCTTAGTATAAGAGAAAACACACTTCTTATGGTGATAAAACACATTGTCTGTGGTGAAAGTGATGCATAAGAGAAAACACATAGTCTAGTGAGAGAATATATGCAGGACATAATGCTCTAAGGATGCAGAGTTATGAATCCCTAAAAATGAAGAGAACTAAAGTCAATTCGCTAGGCAAGTGACTGAAGACATAGAGCCTATAATCTCCTAAAAAACACAGATTTTTAGTGTAAAATCACTGAGCAAGTGAATGAGGGCATAGAGTTGTAATTTCCCCCATGAAAATGCAAAGAGTAATCATTATTCTCTCAACAAGAAAATTTAAAACATTGGGTTTGTACTCTCCCATCAAAACACGGAGAGTAAAGAGGAATATCGTTGGGCAAGGAATCAAACTCAGAGTTTGTAAATTCCCCCATGAAAACGCAGAGAGTAATACTTGATAAAGTTGAGTGAGGTTGCAATTCGCTGTGTAATATCCAACCACATGAAAAACACAGAGAAATATGCTAAGCCGACTGAGATGTAAGTTCGGTGGGTAACTACATTCACATGAAAAACATAGAGAAAAATTGGCTAAAGATGAGTGAGTTTCAAATTCATTGGGTAATCTCCAGCCACATGAAAAAAATAGAGAAATATGCTAAGTTGATTGAGATGTAATTTCGTTGGGTAACTCTAGCCACATGAACAATGCAGGGTAACCCTCACTTGCAAAAACACGGGGTTTTAAATGGAGAGAAAAATTTATGGGTGATGAACAAATCGCAGAGGTAATTCTTGTAAAAGGAAACACAAAGACATTAAGAGAAAATCACAGAGAGATTTAAAATAAATCGCAGAGGCATTTTAAAGGAAAATCCTAGAGACATCTATTGGGGACAAACATAGATTTGAAAGGTAAAAAAAAGGAGGTTTTCCCCCAACACACAGTGTACTTTTAAAGGCCAAAAACATAGATTTTTCAAGGTAAATGAAAGGAGGTTTTCCCCCAACACACAATATGGTACTTTTAAATGAAAAAATCACAGAGTTTACAAGGTAAACACAAAGACATTAAAGGAAAAATAAATTCTAGGGGACTTGTATTACTCAGCAAATGAACATGCAAATGATGGGAGAATTCCTTAACCTTCAATAGAATAAGCATTGTAAATATATCTATAGTTAATGATGAACACCGAGAAAGGTTTTAAGGATCCATAATTATTTTAAAAGAAATACAGTACACATTAAAAATATTAACACAATTTTACAATCTCAACATAAGTACCATAACCGAAGACGAGAATTCAAATATGTTTTCTCGTGCTTGCACTCTGTCCATCTCCCCGCTTTCTCATCATGAAGACTTCACCAATACCTCCCAACCAACTCCAGGGGTACTCTTATTCCCCATCATTTCCCCGAGATGCAAAGGGGGCACACACACACATAACCAGAAATACTCTAGCTCCCATCTTGCCTCACAAGGTAGAGCCACCACTCTCTCTCTCAAGCTGGGTAACCCAACTCTCACAAGAAAAACCAGTCATAATTTCTGCAGCATAACCTTACTCATAACCAGTCTCCTCTCTCTCTCAACTCAACCATTTTTTTTATAGAATTTTTCCCACACTTGCACAATTAATTCACTTTTCAATTAAAATAATTTAGAATTATCTCCTCCTTACAGTTTTCACCCTTTCCCCCAATTTGCACAATTAAATCCACATTTTTAATTTAATAAAACTCAATTTCCCTCACCCATCCTAAAAGCGCTCCTAAAATTACTCCTAGTTGTCCCTTTATTCCCTTTATTTCCCATTTATGATTGATTCCTTTCTAAAACAGAGATAAGTTAAAACAAGAAACTTCTCCTAGATAGACTATTGCTAACTAGACTCTAGATTGCTTTCTATGCATACCATTTCCTTTAGCTTTATTCCAATTTTACCTTAAATTCCAATTTGGTAATTACTTGCACAATGTGTATTAACTCACTCTTTAGATCTATTTTATTTTCATTGATTTATTAAAAAGATTTATTTCATCCCCTCATTATTTAATTTATAAAAAATAGTTTTTAGTCTTCTCACTAACTTAGACTTAAGCTTAGTTAAATTTTTATTTTCACGAGATTAGACCCTTAGGGATTATGATTAATAAATTTATTCTTTAATTAATTAATTAATCAATTAAATGATTCATAAGTTCTTAATATTTTACAAGGTTTAACATTCGCTCAAATTTTTCTAGGCCACCTAGATTCTTTGACTCGTGTTTTTTTTAATTTTGCGGCGTGCCCTTCAATACTCACTCCGTGCTCCAAGGGTGTCACTCGCCTTTGATTAAAAAATTTAATTTCATGATGTTCCCTTCAAGACACACTTCATTCTCCAAGGGTGTCACTTGCCTTTGACTGGTTTTGGTAGTTTTCCAACCCCTGGAGTCAGCACTCCATTCGAGCAACCTTGTGAGAGACTAAGGGATTCAAATGAATAAGTAACTTGCCTTATTGCGCGCCCCTTAGAAATATTCATGTGAGACTATCTCAGTCTTCCCTCATGACATCATGGATCTCACGAACTAGGTAATCGTTAACCTACAATTCGATCCACGATGGGAGTGTTAGTAGGCTGTGACAGAGATGGTCCCACACTTCTCCCTCAATATCTGGTTTCCCTTCATGGCCCATTTACTCCTTATGTGAGTGATATTAGCAAGAAGTCGTCAGCCTAAATCCATTAACAAAACACTGTCAATGATCCATAAAAAAAATCAGAATATACCCGATCGTATGTCACATATGCATAAATGAAATACTCAAACCAATACAATCCACTCCCTAACTCAATTTGGAGTCCAAGGAGGCCCGTTGATTCCATCGACATCCTTAATATGTCAAGTGTCCTGCACACTCAGGGGAAACTCATCAATAAAATCTGTCAATCAATAGATATCAAACAACATAACATCATAATCCATCAACATCATGATAAGAATCCATAAGTGAAAAAAAAACCATCTACTAAAACCGGATCACTTGCACGCAAGTGTCCTCAAAGAATAAGTCAATAACATGTGCTCGAAAGAGTGGGATGTTACATGATCCACATTCAAAAATTTAAATTCATTGATGAGCTCTGAAATAACACACTTCTACACTGCCAACCAACGTTAGATTTAATCCTAAGCATGGTGTGGATTCTGTTATAGATTTTACCTGTCACATTTGTACTCCTGAATTTAAGACTCGATGTGACAAGGTAGGTATGTTTTAAATTTACAAGGTTTTTCCCAAGCATGGTATTATGTTCGCACACCACTGATCTCCAAATTAGACGAAGGAGAGAGAGAGAGAGCATCAAGGAGGCTACAACACACTGTATCACTTCAATGACCAGTAATCCTAAGTTATTTCTTGCAAGGAAGAGGTAAGCACTATCTTTTTTGTCGTCATTTACGATTGCATCCAATAACACTTGTCAAAGTTGGCATGCAACTCATTATAACAGTTTGTGTAGGAAAATGCCTCCGCAAAAGCCAACCAAGAAACAATTTAGCCAACCTCTAGTGTTCAGGGAGACAGAGGTAGGCACTGGATCTAAAGTAATTCTCCCACATTAGGGTGACCTTTATAATAAAATCAGTTAGGAAGATTACCCATAATTTACACCTCACAACAACTTGGATGTGAGGGTATTGGATGACCAGTTTTTCCTGAATATCAGGCAATCGTCTTTGCAAAGGGTGGCTTGTCAAACCCCAATTTTTCCTTGCATAGAAACCATAGGATGGATAATTGACCACACAGATATGGTGAAGTGCACGATCAACAATGAGGAAGGTAAGTGTGTTGGTATTTTTCTTCCAATGGAAGTGCAAAAAATATTACAAACTCAGAGACCCAGAGGAGAGGTTGAATACAGATTTTGTGGTCATGTTTTATGAGCTTCATGACACAAGTCAGTTACTAGCCTCGTGGTAGAAAGAGGATAAAAAGTTCACAAACATGAATAATAGTTGGTACAACATGATAAACCTCAGACATCACTATATTTATTTAATGGCCTTGATTTGTCGATTGTATGGAGAAAAGGACTACTCAAAGTTCTTAGAAGCATGAATTCCCTTATCATATGCATAGAAATATCTGTCAGAAGTTTCAATTGGGGAGCCATTATTTCAAAACAACTGAGTATCAAAATCCTACATGTCCAAACACCAAAAGAAGGAGAAAATTCAGTCTTCTTCATGGCATCTTATTTGTTGGATGTGTGTTGTTGGGAAATTATACCCTACGGACTAACAAGCTAGGGATTAAACTTGCATGCAGATCATGACCCATAAGAAATTACTTTTAACCTTCTACCCCAAACCTAAAACCCTTTTTCACCTACATACATGGAAAGAACCAACTAACCTTTTTATCGACGGTTGGTGTAGATCCTCTGTTGCGCTTTATCTCCTTGCTTCCACTGCTCCTTCCAAAGACGATCCTGCAATAAAGACAAAAACACTACGCATGCATGTTATTGTTCTACTAGAGGGTTAGAGATTAAACATAAATAAAATGAAACACATAAGACTCGTGCATTTGGGACGGGAAAAGTATATTTTTATTAATCTCAAGATGAATCAACTTACAATGATTATAGATATCGGCCACCATTCCTTGATCCTGATCCTGGGCTCCTCCTCTTCTTTGTCCTCCAACTGCTTTGCTTGAATTTTCCTAAAGCTTGAGGAAAGGCTAAAGGGTTGGGACAAAACGGATTCGGAAATTGGGCAGAGTTTCTTTGCTGTGATTTTCCTCCTTTGAATAGTACCCCTACCCCTTCTTTTATAGGATAGAAGGAGCTAGGGTTTTGGACGAACTCTCGGCCATGCATGGCTGGGAGTTCCAGTTAACTAACCCAAATCTTTTCGTTCCGTCGGCAACTTTCCTGATTTTTTGCTTTGTTAGGTAAACGTGGGTTGTAGTGGGCCAGCCAACGTTCCAACGCGTGCAGTATAAGGCCTGTCAGCATTCCAACGCGCCCAGTAATGGGTTAGGGCGTGGGTTACTCGATTTAAGAGGTTTTTTAAGAGTCTGTTCAGCATGGCTTTCGCAATGAAGGGAAATGAGTTGGCCTGATGCCAGGTAAGCATGGATGGTGCAATTTAGGGTTATAACAGATGCCCCCTAATGTGTGAGGTCAGAAGAGCATCTGATGGCCGAAATACATTACCAATTCTTTACCAATCTGTACTGATATGCTGAATGAGTGAGCCCAGGAATCAGGAATCAGGAGGTGTCATCTGCAAAAAATATCGAATGTCTCACCGAGGCAGGCATACCCATGCTCGAGATATATCAGAACCATTTCTACCAATCAAATACATTGTAGATCCATGTCAAATAACTATAAAGAGTAGCTGCGAACAATACACAACAGAGCTACATCTTGAAATCAGAAAGATATACATAGAAAGTATCCATCTCTCAGAAGCTAATGCGGCCTGATGGTTGTACTTCAGAGCTCGAGCAACAACTTAAAAATCTTCTAAACTTGGGTAGGAGTGTAATATGAGTGTACGACTGCACTACCCAGAGGTCTTCGACGGCTCGTCGGTTGTGGACTTGATAATCTTGATGATCAGACTGAAGGCTTCAATGATTTCGAACAAAGACTTGATCGGATGTTCAGGATGGTCGGGTATGCGGACAAGAGACATATTGCAGAGGGGACGACTCAGGCTAAGTAATAAACTTCCCTTGGACAATAGCACGACAAGTGATAAGACTCAGGCAGCATATCTGTTAATCATAAATCTATGAAGCAAGAGGCAATGCAAACTCTCCATATGTTTGGAAGAGTAACCAAATGGTGGAGGACACAACTCAATATAGCGAGCAAAGATTCCTAAGGTCGTACTACATCCCATAGTCTGAT
>SNQJ01S0032622.1:61294-101724 GCA_010110895.2 Picea sitchensis
GTCCTCCAACTGCTTTGCTTGAATTCTCCTAAAGCTTGAGGAAAGGCTAAAGGGTTGGGACAAAACAGATTCGGCAATTGGGCAGAGTTTCTTTGCTATGATTTTCCTCCTTTGAATAGTACCCCTACCCCTTATTTTATAGGATAGAAGGAGCTAGGGTTTTGGATGAACTCTCGGCCATGCATGGTTGGGAGTTCCAGTTAACTGATCCAAAGCTTTTCGTTCCGTCGGCAACTTTCCTGATTTTTTGCTTTGTTAGGTAAACGCGGGCTGTAGTGGGCCAGCCAGCGTTCCAACGCATGCAGTATAAGGCCTACCAGCGTTCCAACGCACCCAGTAATGGGTTAGGGCGTGGGTTACTCGATTTAAAAGGTTTTTTAAGAGTATGTTCAGCATGGCTTTGGCAATGAAGGGAAATGAGTTGGCTTGATGCCAGGTAAGCATGGATGGTGCAATTTAGGGTTATAACAATGTGATATGTGCAAGAAACACTTTCCTAGGTATGAATTTAAACTAACATGTTGTCGCGTTACATGTGCATGTTTATTTCTGCATTTTGTGGGTAGGCACAAAATGTTTTACTCCATGATATGTGATGATTTTATAGGCATAATACACTTCATTATATTTAGAAAAGAATGGTCGAGGATTTCAGCGATAGCTAAAAAGATCATATCCAAAGTTGGACACTAGTATTTCAAAGAAACAAGCACTTACATCAGAGTGTTCGGGGCTATTTGTGCACCAAACCTACTCCCCGATCATGTCCTATACTGTCTAATATTGGGAGATATTTTTTACCATACCATCCTACAAGGTTATAACACTTCTCTGGTGAAGGATAAGAAGACGGCCTTCATACCTTATGGTTTTCATATTGGGTTTTATATGGTTAAATACATTGCACATGAAAAACAAGAAGGATTGAGTCAGCTTGAGTATCAGGTCACCAGAGACTTCTTTTGCAAGTATGGCCCAAAAGGATTGGTAATCCAGCATGCGGGGCAGGTATCCTCATGTTGGCCATATGATCATGATAGTTTCGAAGATGAGGTCTTCACCAAGGGTGCCCAATATTGGGAGGAAGTAATCCATAGAAGGGCTAACCCTATTACGACCAAGTTTAAAGAAATGACCATGGATGAACAATTTGATACGATAGAGCACACATCTCAAGAATCCATCAGGATAAGAGAATAAACCAGAGAAGAAAAAGTGGCATAAGCATGGAAAATGGGAACACTATTACTGGAAGAAGCTGAGAGAGCTATGCAAATATTGAGGGAATATCCCCCACTTAACCCTTTGGTAAGACCCTCGAGAATTACCCCCATCGATACAAACAACTAGGAGGAAGAAATGAATGTCTCAAAAATAGTTCCACCAGAAGATACTGCTTCCTAAGAAAACAATAGCCCCATATCATGCCAGTGAGGATCATCGGTGAGAAATACAACTCAGTGAAGCAATGAAAAGGCATCAAGAGGGACGGGTATTCCTACCATCCTCATATATTTAATCACCATATACGATGACGAGGAAGGATCAGAAGCTTCACACATAACCCCAACGATAATCACAATGGAGGAGTAACCAGGGGAGACATATGCTCCAACCTCTGATGATTTAGTCTGAAATCCCCAAGAAGGTGACCTGGAAGATAGGACTACTCTCAACATTGTATTTCTCAAGCAACTGGAAACACAACCTCATGATGATGCATCTAGGAATTACATGGATGCAGGAGAACAAGAATAAGTAATTAGGAAACCATAAATTAGTATCCCAACTACCGAACTCTCAAACAATACCGATCCTCCTCCAACTTCTCCATCTAATACAAAGATTTCGGCAATCGATGAGGACCAACAGAAGGCCAAGTGTTGGAAGTAGGTCGAATCAGAAAGAAAGGCTATTTTGGGAAGAAATCCATGCAAGAGGAAAGAGAAATATGGAAGGAAAAGAAGCACGCACACATGCATGGAAGACCTAACAAAAATAGGGTTAGGGTTTTTTTAATACATTGTAATGGCTAGTGTGCCAAAAATATAAATAAGTATTACTTAAGAGAGACAAAAGGATGGAGGGGAAGAGAGAGGAAGAGAGAGAGGCTAATAGAGAGGACACACATGGGGAGAAGTAGAGGAAAATAGTTGTAAGTATGGTATGAATCATTCATCTAGTAATCTAAGGAGCGAATGAGCGACTCGATCTCTAGGGTTAGATCACAAGCTGAGGAGCCTGGTGTGATCTAGTCATCCTCACAAGGATCGAGGAACCTGCTGAGGAGAGTGAGATCCAAGAATGTAAACACGTGCGATGTGATATCTTTCTAAACCATAATAAAATCCTGAGAGCTAGATATTTGTGGACATAGCCCAGGAGGGGGTGAACCACAGTAACACTGTGTTGTGGGATTGAATGAATGTGTCTTTGTTTCTGATTAGTTGATGAATGTTGAATGAATGAGGTGATTATGTAGATCTGGTACTTTACATGCATGCGTAGAATAAATGTTATTACATGATGTTAAATGGACTAAATAAAGGTTGTGACATACAAGCACATATCTCACTTTGTCTCAGGTTGAAAACACCTGAGTATTAAAACCACCCATAGAGCTATCTCGAGTGAGACTGCGTAGTACACTTTGTGTACTTTGTTTCCTTCTGGGTGACCAGAGGGGACGATAGTATTTTAGGGATTTTGTTGGGAATCTTCTTGGTTATGAACCAAGGTCAATATGTAATGGTAAATGGATAAAAGGGAATGGAAAACCAACAAATGGTTCCATTTCTGGCTGATTGGAAGGAAATGGAATTGAGCACATGAGATTTGCGGAAGATGTGTCAAAAGAAGACCGTATTGGACGACAAGAAGGTGAGAGAATGAAAATATAAAAGGGGATGTTGAGACCGTGGAATCCCACAAAGGCAGAGATCGAAAGTTGGTTGAAGACAAAGGAGCTAGAGTTTGTGTAGAAAGATAGCAGAAACAATGCTTTGATAATAAATTCACACGCGCAGTAGATTTTTGGTTAGACAACATTATTTTCGGATTTATCACAGAGTTTGCATTAGATACAACAAAAACGTACAACACAGTTGAACAAGAATTATTGAAGGGACCTCGAGGTAGGTATCTTAGATAATTATATACTTCCATTAAGATACTGCTATATAACAAGGGTGTATTGACAATGGAGTCAGACAACTGAAATTCCCTACGTGCATGGGGGAAGGGGGGAAGCACTGATAGGAAAATGAGAAATGGAAGGAGAAGGGGATAAAGGAAAGAAGGAGGAGGCCTTGGACCCAATTATGATGGACGATTAAAAAATCAAGAGGATCATGGCGACAGCTGGAAGGATGCGCAGTTGAGTACCCTACCAATATAAGGTGAATACCAAGAAGAGAGTCGTAGCTGTGACGGAAGGCTTGACAAGTGATGAAGAGGAGGTAGAGGATCTATGGGCTATGGATGAGATCAAGGAAATCCTGTGTGTGACATATGAGAGGAATACGAGAGGTCCAAGAGAGGGAATAGAAGGCAACAATCCTATCCATATTAATGTCAATGTGGAACCCATAAAACCATGTGCAACTAAGACACCAAGAAGAACACCACCATTTAGAAAACTGAACTTCAGGAGAAGGAAGACATCAAGAAGTACATCTACACAAGGAACAACAACTAGGGGAGCTAGTTCAAGAAGAATTAGTCAAGTATCTACACCACACAAAGGTAGTAGTTCAACATTCAAGATGGCAGGACACGATCCCACCATCAGGTTACCAAACTTTAAAGGAGAAGCACTTGTTTATCTGTGAAAAGATCTGGGAAGAGAAACAGATCATAGAAGAGGACACTAAACTTGTAGAGTTAACTATCAAACTAAGGGATCACGCAGTCAATTGGTATATGAGTCTATCTGCAAACAGTCAGGGACAACTAGAATGATTGGAGATATCAAGAAGTTGTTGATAAATGAGTTCCAGAAGCCTATTTCAGAGGATCAATACATGAATGAGATGATAGAGATTAAACAGAAACCAAGAGAATTTGTATGGGAGATTGACTACAGATTCAAACAATTGAAAGGAAATATGAAATATGTCATGAAAGATATGCAACATAGGCACCTGTTTGTCAACTCACTATTACCACCCTTGAAATATCTGTTGTGACAACAAAAGTTTCAGACGTAGGCAGAGGATCTGCAGACAACCCTGCAACTGGAAGAAAACCAATATCAGAAGATAGATCCATCCATCGAGGAGTTGAAGGAGGATCTGGATAACTTAACATTCCAGCTGAACTAGAACAAAAGTAAGGACAAAATATAAGTCATTTGGTGTACCACATGTAGGATAGAAAGACACCATAAGAACAAATGTCCAAAATTCACGCAGTATAGGGCAACGGGAATGCCAAATCCGTTACCAACAAGAGGACTATGGTGCGAAATCTGTAAGAAACATGGCCACAATCCATATCACTGCCCAATGACATAGAAGTACTAGACAGTCTCAAAGAGCTCGTATTTCAACTTTTTCAAGTCAGTAGGCCATGATGACAAAGTCTATAGAACCATGGAGTTTATGAGAGAGAGGACATTAGATGCATACATGGTGTAGGAAGAAATGATGATCGGGTAAGCCACACCTCAGTTTAACCAAGTACCGGACTCATACAACACTACGCAACAGTAGTATAATAATGCACAACAACCATATAACACAACGCAACCACAGTACAATATCGCACAACCACACTACAATACCGCGCAGTATAACTAGGCAGCTCGGTATAACACGTTGTGAGGGGACCGAGCTAGCTACAGAGGTAGAGGAAGAGAAAGAGGAGGCTTTGGAAGAGGTCGAGGACCAATGGTATTTCACAATTATAAACAACAAGGACACTATGAAAGAGAATGTCCACTTCCACCAACGAAGAGTGTCTTATGATATTAGGGAAGATCTAGGAAAAGAGGAATCAGAACAATTAGAATGCTCAGTGGATTTCAGTAGAAGCAAGGGATGAAGTAAGAAACATCAACATAGTTACACGTGAAGGAGATAAAACAGGAAATGACATAGAGAGACAAGAGCCAGTACAACACCAATGGGTGAAGAAGAATGTTGCAAGATACCAGATATAATAAATATGCAGAACATAAATAAAATGCTAGAAATGGCAGAATAACAGTAATATATCAAGGAAGCATTTGACGCATAGAATGAGGAGGAGATATTTAAGAAAGCCAGAAAAGAATTTTTGAAGCTAGACATTGCATCGACCTCAACTTCACAACATATTAAGGAAGAACCCGAGTATGAGATGCCTCCATCGTTGGATCACACCATAGAAATGCATCCCCAGTGACAAGTAAGTACGATCAAAGTATTTTTTCAATCATGTGTAAAATTACTAAATGATCCATCCTCTATCAAAGTATTACAAAATATGCTAGAAATATGTAGCGTAGAGATAGAAGGAAAGCTAGAACAAGAAATAGTCAATCACCTACATACAACGAGGAGAACAAGTAGGGAGTTTAGTCTGAACGCCAACATTGGAGATTTCAACATGGGAGATATCATACTCGATTTAGGATCCGAAGTCAATGTATTACCCAAGAAAACATGGCAATGTATGGGAGATCCCACAGTAAGATATTCACCGGTTCAGCTGAAACTAGAAAATCAACACAAATTTCTACCAATTGGGAGACTAAAAGGAGTGACAGTAGACCTACATGGAGTGTGCACTAAAGCTGACTTCGAAGTAATAGAGATAGTGGATGTCACAACACCTTATCCATCATTGCTCGGCTTGGATTGGGTGTTTGATAACTAGGTCAAAATCAACTTAAATACATGGAAAATGACCTTCGAGTCAGGAGAATACAGGTTCATTGCGCCATTAGACCCTTCAAAAGGGGAAAGGTTCATAGAGCCTACTTGATTGGACCTGGAGGAAATTATCTAGTTGTACAAAACAACTCCGTGAGATGAGGATTATGTAAACCCAACTACATATGGGATACTCAGTTGGAGGAGAATCACCTCATGTGCATCAGACTTAGATACGGGTTTAGAGAATTGGCAATAGAGGATACACGAAGTTTCCACCAGAATATTCTCAAGAATAGACTATGCAGTAACATGCGTAGGTACAGAGATAAGGAACCACCTAGTTTCCATGGGGTAAATGATCTATAAAAATTCTTGACACGCTACGAATATGAAGTGTTAGAAAATAAGAGACTCTTAGCACTAGATATAGAACTCGATGCCACACCTACAATATGGTGGGGTGTGCACAAAGAAACAATCAAGGATTGGTACCAATGTAAGTGGTTAATGTGCATTAGGTTTGGCGCAGAACAAAGAAGCAATCGACGACAGAAATATGATGGACAGGGGGAACCAACAGAACACTTGGAGAAGTGCGAAGCATTGTGGAAAATGACACCACCATAGGAATGGACTCACCATTTTATACACACATTAGAGGGAATCCCAACAAACTGGTATACACACTAGGAACTACGCAAAGGAACTACGAGTTGGAAAGTACTACAACAAAACTTTATAGTCACTTTCTCATTTGAACATGAGAACCCCAACATAGGTACAACACTTAAACAAATAACAGGGGTGATATTCATTAAGGAACCATAATTTGAGCTCATAACAGAAGAACAACAACAAAACAAACAGATAGTGAAATAACTATTTTCATGCTACCATGTGCAAGAAGAAGTACCAAAGGAAGATGACCCGTTCTATATTCAGATTGAGGAAGTTGAAGGCGAAAGAGAAGTGGAAGGTCCACCTCTAGAATCAAAATTAATTATTGCACCGATCAAGGTGAAGAAAGTCAACATTGGGACAGTTGGGAATACCAAAATGGCGAGCATTGGAGACTCTGGGATGAGAAAATAGTCGAAATAATAATAGAGTTACTACAATATTACATCGACTTGTTCCCTACAATGTTCACATAAATGAAGGGAATAGCAGGAGAGCTAGGTTAAATGAAGATACCACTCAGAGGTGAGGAAATACCAATCAGACAATGACCATACAGACTACATCTGATATATAAGAAAAAAGTCAAAGCTGATATTGATAGGATGTTGGAGGCTAGAGGACAGGAGGACAGATGAGGTGTTGGAGAACATAGGAGGAAATGAATATTATTCATTCACCGACGGATTCTCAGGATACCATCAGATCAAGATAGCACTGAAAGACAAATACGAGACCACTTTTTCTAGAGAATGGGGATCCTACCATAGATGATTTTAGGGGCTAAATTTCGCAAATGGGCTAATTTTCCATGGTTTTCCCAAAAAAAGATTCGCCAATTTCCATTTGTTTCTAAAAATGATTCGCCAAAATTCCATAGAATAAAATTGTTTTACCTTAAAAATCGCCAAAATTTTGTAGAATCTATATAAAATACTTAGAAATTTGAATATTTTTACAAAAATATCGCTAAACATTTTACAATTTGCATATTAAGGACTAGTAATATTAGCCTAGGTTTCTACATTTTAATATAAATTTATATCCTTAAAATCATCCCTAGATCCTACCACTACACAATCATGTCATTTGGATTGAAGAATGCACCAAGAATATTTTCCAGAGTAGTCATAACTGCATTTAAATAATTTATCCACCAGTTTCTAGAGGTATACCTGGACGATTGGATAGTCTATAGTCTTTTGAGAGACCATGTATAGGTCTTGCAGCTGACGTTATAAAGCTGCAAGTAGTACCAAATATCTTTAAACATCAATAAGTGCATCTTCAAAACACCTTTTGGGATACTATTGGGACATATAGTATGAAAGCATGGTTTGTTAGTAGATCCTGCCAATATTGTAGTAATTATCAACCTGACACCACCCAAGACAGTTTGTTAACAAAGAGTGAAATTGGGACACATAGGATACTACAAAACATTTATAAAAGGGTATGCATAGATCACTACGCCAATGGAGAAATTTCTAAGAAAAGACACAAAGTTCCAGTGGAATGAGGATTGTCAACATGGTCTAGATACGCTGAAATAGAAGATGGTAACCCACCAATACTAGTATTCCTATACTAGGAGAAGACATTCCACGTACATGTAGATGCATCAACCATAGCACTTGGAGATAATCTGGCGCAACCAATAGCAGGAGAATTGGATCATCCTAGCATAAAACTATCAGAATCAGAGAAGAACTACAACACTACAGAGAGGGAAGGCCTAGCTATGGTCTACACGCTTCAGAAGTTCAGACATTACCTAATGGGAAAACATTTCAAGATGTTCATAGACCATTCAACGCTCAAATACCTAGTCAATAAGCTGGTGTTGGGAGAGAGAATTTGTAGATGACTATTGTTGTTTCAAGAATTTGACTTTGAAGTAATAGCCAAGCCAGGGAAGTTGAATGTGGGACCTAATCACCTGTCAAGTATCACAAATGGGGAGAAACCTACAAATCTATAGGATAACTTTCCGGATGCACAGTTATTTTCAGTCCAGATCACCGATGAATACTTTGCAGAAATTATCTAGTACTTGAGTATAGGGACTGTGCCAAAGGAATCTAACACCGCATAGAAGAAGAAAAACCTGGTAGTCTAGGCTGCAGACTATCAACTGATTGCAGGACACTTATAAAAAATGGGTGCAGATAGTATCTTGAGAATATGTGTGCTAGAACATGAAAGACCTAGAATTTTATCAAAAGCCCATGAGGGAATAGCAGGAGGGTAATATGCAGGAAAATCTACTGCACAAAAGGTATTTCACGTAGGAATATGGTGGTAGACTCTTCACAGAGACTCAAAGGATTACTTCCATAAATGTGATGTATGTCATAGGGTTGGTAAACCAAATAGAAGGGACAAGATGCCCCTGCGACCACAGGTAACTCTGTAGGTATTTGAGAAATGGGAAATAGATTTTGTGGGACCAATTAACCCACCAGTAAAAATTTCAAGAGAAAGGTACATTATAACCACGATGAAATACCTCACAAGATGGGTAGAAGCAACACCAGTAAAATATTGCAGCACAGAGACAACAACAAACTTCTTGTTCGAACAAGTGATCACTATATTTGGTTGCCCCTAGATTTTGATGAGTGAACAAGGCAATCAATTTATTAACAACATTATTAAGGCTATGACTGAGGAATTTGAATTTCATCATCAAAAGAGTATACCATATCATCCTCAAGAAAATGGAACAATGGAAGCCTTTAACAAGATCCTTGAAAATGCATTGACGAAGATCTATAACATTAATAGAGATGATTGGGACCTAAAGATACCAGCAATATTGTGGGCATACAGGACCACATGCAAGAAATTGACAGGACAAACGCCATTCAGATTGGTATATGGACAAGAAGCAGTGGTGCCACTGGAATTTTTGGCACCTAGTCTACCAATAGCAACAATTACGAACATGATAGAATGAGGTGCAATACAGGATAGGCTGAATAAACTGATGATCATGGAGGAAGATAGGATTCTAGCAGGGTTTCACCAAGAAGTCTAGAAAGAAAGGGACAATTCTTGGCATGACAGACATATCAAGAGAATTTTTTTTAAGGAAGGAGACTTAGTTTTGATGTATGACAGTAAATCTTTTCAACATCCAGGAAAAATTAGAATGCATTGGTTAGGACCATACAAAGTAAAAAATGTTAGATATGGGGGAGATGTACAATTGAAGGATTTAGGAGGCACATAACTCAGAGGGATGATCAATGGGAGTCGACTAAAGATGTATAGGGAAATTCGACCCCTACTCTTCTAGCGAACCAAAGTTCCTAGAGCATACCTTTATTTGTACAATTGACCATCTGGACCAAAAAAGAGGTAAACTACCACCGGACATATGTTCCTTCAAATTATTGTTTGGCAAGCGTGAAGGGAAAAAAGATGGCTTGAAAATGTTTTCATGTTTAGAGAGTCTGAAAAGGGCTTAAAGAAGACTTGAGAGGGATACTTTTCTCAAGTAATCCTAACAAGATCACTTGTACTAAGAGGGGGAAACAAGGGCTCCCATGCCCCCATTGGATAAACCAACAGATCAATTTCTGAGACCATGTCTCAAGAAGGAAAACATGAGTGAGCAAGTTCCTGCTCAGGAGAAATTGAACATCGAGGAAAAAATGCCACATAATTAACCCGTGGCGGGGTAGAGTTTACACAAACACTAGGAACATATAAAGGGGCATCCTGAACTAACGTCGAATTAAAATGGTGATTATCATATTCCAGTTGGTCAATAGTGACAATGCTTCCATTATAAGGGAAATGCATTTATTGGAAAAGCGTAGACACCACAACATTCATAACATATACATAATCACGCCCGAGAAGCATATTGAAATCTAATGGGCCTTGCACCACTATAATATCGACAAGGAAATTCTTCCCACCTAATGAGATAGGAAATGGAGGAAGAATCCCCAAATATTCATTAGGACGTCTGTCAAAATCCAGCAGCTCATGCGAAGCACGCACAATCTCTAGAGATACCAAGGCTCGCCAAACCAAGGAGGATAAAATACTTGTGAAGGCTCCTTCATCCATAATACATCGATAAATTTTTGTTGAATTAACTTCAACCCTTATTTGAAAGGGTGTAGAAGAAGGAAGACGAGGCTCAATAAGGTCATTCCAATCAAAGGAAACCATCCTAGGGCTTGGAGGGGGTGTGCTCAAAGTGAGAAGAATGCTTCCTTGTTATGAAAATATTGAGTTGGAAATGATAAAATAATAGTCGGTAGACACATCACTCTCCAAGAGAAGAGTGGGATCAGCTAAAGATTGCATCGGTGTGACCACTTCCTCAACCACTGGCTGAATATTCTGTGAGAAAACATGGTCTAAAGGCACATCACCCCCAAAAAGAGGAGTGGGATCAACCAAAGATTGCATATACATGATCACTTCATCAACTAGAGGCTAAATAGACTGTGAGGAAACCTTAGAAGACTTAGAATTAGCAGAGCTTGCAGACAGGGACCACAATGTTTGTACCTCTGGAATTCCAAGGCACGGATGAGTAAGGTGATCTCCCTTGCAAATATTACAAGGCAACTTAGGATTATGTCCTATTCATCTAGGTTTCTCAATAGAATCAATGCCCCCATCATGAATAATAGTGGTTGGTTGGTTTCCCCCAGCATGACTTGCAAAGGATGGGTGTTGGTCTTCAACATGACTTGCAGAGGTTGAGGAACTATCTCCAACATGACTTGTAGAGGTTGGTGATTGAACTCTAGTATGAATTGCAGGGACTAGGTTCATGCCCCTAGCATGAATTTCATAGGTTGGGTGTTGGTATTCAATGTGACTTGTAGAGGGTGACGAGATATCTCCAACATGACTCATAGAGGTTAGTGATTTCTTTATGGAGGAGCATCGCCAATACATCAAGCGAGCCAGTGTGGAGCGGAAGACAGCTGGACAAGCCAGCACACATTTTGAAAACACTTTGGGATTGTTGCGCAAGTATTTTAATGAAGTCATTTATGAAGAAGCGCACTTTGTATATTGTAATGGACCTTGAGCGGATAGCTCTCGTCCTTAGGTAGATGAGGCATATAAGATAGTTAATGTAAAGTAGATAGAATATTAAATTCTAGATTTGATAGTTTAGAGTTCGAGAGGGAAAAAGGATATAGACACCCTCACTTGTATCATGGTAACATATTGAAGCAGGAGAGCAGAAGGACAAGAAGAGAACTGTGTAGAGAACATCCATGTACAGATATTGAATTAATAGAATAAAACTTTGATTCAAAATCCATGGTTATGTGTCTATTCTCTGTGTTGATGTTATTATGCTTATGAATATTTGCTTCCTTTCATACATTTTCTTTTATATGCTATGTATGTGATTTCATGGTTGAATTGAAGTCAGAGAGAGAGATAGAATGAGTTTCAATTGTTTCTCTAAGTGAGCCAGAAGATTCCTGCAAGGAGTGCAGTTGAATTTTCCCACAAGGAGTGCGTGACTGCAGGGTTCAATTAGGGATAGCTTTTTTCCTCATCTCTTCGAAGGTGCAAGATAAGCACAGAGCCGTGCAAGGTGTGCGTAGGCTAGACGAAGTCTCAGAGTTGTGATTCTGAGAAAATGGAATCAGGACTACTTCCGCAGGTGTGCGCAGGGTCGAAGACTTCAACACTTAGTCGTGTTTGAAGATTTGCCGCAAGGAGTGCGTGCACAGACTTTCTTCCTGAGAGACTTGAAGTCGTGAAAGGTCAGAAGGGATAGATCTTCAACGTTGTTGAAGGATAGAAGAGAGAGAAGTTGCGCAAGCAGGTTGAGAAGAAGCCTCGTAGGTTGGCGAACAAGTCTCGTGGAGAGATACTTCTTGTTCGTGTATTGCGCAAGGAGAGAAGATAGATGGTCGGTATTCTCTGTGGAGAATCCGTGAGGTTCTGTGAGTCGTCAGACCTCAACAAGGTCCAAGGAAGTTACTGTGCAGGTGTGGAAAAGGTTCGAAGCTCCGGAGGTCAGGACCCATCGATCGGGATCGCGAGGAGCGTGGTTCTGCTCGTAGATCGGCATATCGGGAGTTCGTGAGGTAAGACCCCAAATCTACGCAAAGAAAATTGCGATATAGCGAGAGGCAATATTCCAACAACTACGGAAGTAGTGTGGGCCATAGGAGGTAGTGGAAGACAGGTGGCAGAAACCATCAGAGGTTCGGCGTCTCGGGCCTTAGGAGTCGGGGAAGGAGTCATTTGGTTGTGCGAGTGACAAAGTCGCGAGGAAGAGAGATCACAAGTTTCGGCACTTCGGCATATCGGGTATCGGAGGTTGGAACCCCGAGTGGTTAGTATCGCGAGTACCGAAGTTGCGACATAGCGAAGTCCCGATAATGGAGGAAGAAAGTCGGCGAGGTTGATACATCGGGTCTCGGGGACCCAAAAGTATATTGAGCATCCGTGAACTCGCGAAGATGCGAAGTTCCGATCCTCTGAGTGCAGAAAGGGAGGATTGTGCGGAGTGAACCGTGGGTGCAGATTTTCCAAAAGGGGAATAGAAGAGTGATCTAGCTCTTCGGGTCGAGGGAAGAGAAGGTCCTGGTGAGAGTGATCGTGCTCCGAGGAGTGCGGTTGGCATCAAGTGTTATCATAGCAGGAAGACTCTTTGTTTTCTGTAACAGAGAGAGACAGGATTCACCATGCTGCCCAGGAGGGAAAGGCAATCACCTGGTCCAGAGGACAGGGATGCGAGAAGAAGAGGTAGGCCGACAGGAAATCTAGAAATGGAAAGACAAATGAGAGATCTCTGAGCAAGGCTTGAAGAGATGGAGACAGCTCAGAGACACACATCTGGTGTAGGAGATCTGAGTGATTCTGAAGTTGAAGAGGAAGCTAGACATGAAGAAGAAGTCACAGCGTAGGATGCATCAACCGAGCGGTTGATCAAAGTCATTTCCAAGATGAGTTCAAAGACAAAAATGGACATTCCATCTTATGAGGGAAGTCTGGATGCAGAAGAGTTGTTGGATTGGATCCAAGCTCTTGATACCTACTTCGACTATGAAGATATCGAAGAGGATAAAAAGGTTAGGCATGCTGTCACGAAGTTTAAAGGACATGCAGCATTATGGTGGGACGAGCTACAAGCAGACAAACGCTGCAAAGGCAAGCAAAAGATCAAAAGCTGGGATCAAATGATTGAAAAGATGAAAGAAAAATTCATCCCAAGGGATTACCAAATTACTCTGTGCAGGAGGATTCAGAACCTGAGACAAAAACTGATGACAGTGAAAGAATACACTGAGGAATTCTATCGACTGAACATCAGAGAAGGTCATCGGGAGAGCGATGATGAGAAGGTTGCCAGATATCTGAATGGTCTGAGATACGACATTCAGGATGAATTAAGAATGGTAACCATCCGAACGGTGGAGGATGCTTATCAGATGGCTCTGAAAGTCGAAGAGAAGCTGAGCCATAAGCAAGGTCAGCGAGGGTGAGGCAAAAGTCAGCCCAGAGGCAAGACAGTTGCCCAGGAGAAATATCAGAAGCCCAAGGAGGAATGGAAGAAACCTCAGGGTAATATTGAGAGAGGTGGAACCTCATAGCGAGGACAACCATATGTTGAACAGAGGGGACAACATAATGATCAGCGAGAATATTATGCCGATGCAAACACTCTTCCTTGTACTAGAGGTCGAGGTAGAGGAAGAGGTAGAGTTATCACATGTTTTACATGTGGAAAGAATGGGCATAAATCATTTGAGTGTCCAGAGAAAAAGAAGGATAGTGGGGAAGCTCACATCGCTGAAGCGCAGCGACGTGATGTTGAGAATGAAGACACAGAAGGTGGAAGGTCACTGACAGTGCACAAAGTACTTTTGACACCTGAGAAAGAGGTTCAGGAAAGTTCATCTCAAAGGACCAGACTGTTCAGGACAGCTTACAAGACCAAGGAATGGAAATGCAAAGTTATTGTTGACAGCGGTAGCACAGATAATCTCGTTTCGACCGAGATGGTGGAGAACTTAGAGCTGGAGACGACTGATCACCCGAGCCCATACAAAGTTTCATGGCTACATAAGGGACATCAAGTGAGCGTCACTAAACAGTGTTTAGTTGAATTCAAGATAGGAGGATATAATGATAAAATATTGTGTGATGTTATTCCCATGGATGTATGTCATTTATTGCTGGGTAGACCATGGAAATATGACCGAAATGTGGTTTATGATGGGAGAATGAACACATATACCTTAGAGAAGGATGGGATGACACACAGATTGCTTCTGATAAAGGATAAGGAGGTGAATTCGGAAGTAAGAAACACGATACTTCTCATGAGTGGGAAGGAGATTCTTAGAGACATGGAGAAGAAAGAAGATCCACAATTCTTTGTTGTCAGAAAACCGAGGATTGTTCTGACTAGCACAAGAGTGGATGATTTACCAGATGAGATTCAGGAACTGTTGGAAGAGTTCACTGACATCATCGTGGACGAATTACCTCATTCGTTGCCACCGATGAGAAGTGTGAGTCATCATATTGATCTCATACCAAGAGCTAGTTTACCGAACAAAGCTGCGTACAGGTTAATGCCGCAAGAAAATGAGGAGGTCAAGAACCAGGTCCAGGATTTGTTGGACAAAGGATTGGTCAGGGAAAGCCTGAGTCTGTGTGTTGTTCCAACAGTACTAAGTCCAAAAAAAGACGGAGGGTGGAGAATGTGCACCGATTCAAGAGCGATCAACAAAATTACCATCAGGTACAGGTTTCCACTGCCGAGAATGGATGATCTGATGGATTGCCTGAGTGGGGCAAATTATTTTTTGGAGATTGATCTGAAGAGCGGATATCACCAGATTCGCATGAGGGAAGATGATGAGTGGAAGACAACATTCAAGACAAACGAAGGTTTGTACGAATGGTTGTTCATGCCGTTTGGTTTGAAAAACACATCGAGCACATTCATGAGACTGATGAATGAAGTCCTGAGGGAATTCATTGGAAAATTTGTAGTCGTATATATGGATGATATATTGATTTTCAGTAAGACAAAGGCTGAACATTTGAAACATTTGGCCATTGTGATGAGAAAACTACAGCAGGAGAAGATGTTGATCAATATGAAGAAGTCCTCATTTATGAAGACAGAGATCATTTATTTGGGTTTTGTCATATCGACAAATGAATTAAAAATGGATCCAGAGAAGGTGGAAGTGATTAAGAATTGGACATCACCGAGAAATATTTTCGAGGTGAGGAGTTTCCATGGTTTGGCTAGTTTCTACCGAAAATTCATCAGGAATTTCAGTGGAATTAGCACAACAATGATGGACACAGTGAAGAAGCAACATAAGTCTTTTCATTGGACAACAGAGGCTGAGAAGAGCTTCAATCTATTGAAGCGGAAGATCACAGAGCAACCAATTCTGGTGTTGCCGGATTTCATGAAAACATTTCAGGTGAAATGTGATGCAAGCGGATATGCCGTAGGAGGGGTCTTGAGTCAGGAGGATAGACCAATTGCATATTTCAGTGAGAAGCTAGATGAAGCAAAGATGAAATACTCCACGTATGATAAAGAATTTTATGCTATCATACAGGCATTGAAGAAGTGGAGGCATTACTTGATCCCAAAAGAATTTGTTATGTATAGTGATAATCATGCATTACAATTTGTGAGTCAATAGGAGAAGTTGAATCAGAAACATGCAAAATGGGTAGAGTATATGCAAAATTTCACGTTTGTAATTAAGCATATTGCAGGAACTGCTAACAAAGTGGCTGATGATTTGAGCAGGAAGTGTTTGTTGTTGCAGGAGTTCCGAGTCAAGACATTGGGTTTTGAAAACTTGAAGGACATGTATGCAGGAGATGTAGATTTCGGGGAAGAATATGAAGCAGCTGAGAATCCAGTTCTCAGAGATCGGAGTCCTTGGATAGATTATATGATCCAGGATGGATTGATGTTCAAAGGCAATCAACTGTGTATTCTGAATTGCTCCATGAGGGAGAACTTGTTGAAGGAAAAACATAGTGGTGGATTGGCAGGGCATTTTGGCCACGACAAGACATTCGCAAAGCTGAGTGAATCATATTTTTGGCCAGGCATGCGAGCAGATGTCAAGAGGTTTGTTGACAGGTGACGAATTTGTCAGCATTCGAAGGGAAGAAAGCAGAATGCAGGTTTTTATCATCCATTACCCATAACAGAGAGACCATGGGAGGCGATAAGCATGGATTTTGTATTAGGTTTGCCAAGGATGCAGAGAGGGGTTGATTCCATCTTTGTGGTGGTGGACAGGTTTTCTAAGATGACACATTTTATCCCATGCTAGAAGACCAGCGATGCAACGCACATCACAAATCTATTTTTCAAGGAGGTCATTCGACTCCATGGATTGCCAAAAAACATAGTTTCAGACAGAGACACTAAGTTCATAGGGCATTTTTGGAGGACCTTATGGAAGAATCTAGGAACTAACTTGGCGTTTAGTTCATCTTACCATCCTCAGACTGATGGATAGATAGAGGTGGTCAACAGGAGTCTGGGAGACTTGTTGAGAAGCTTGGTGACAGAGCATCATAGCAGCTGGGACAATGTGTTGCCATAGGCAGAGTTTGCATACAACGATTCGGTGAATCGGAGTACAGGAAAGAGTCCATTTCAAATTGTGTATGGGACAAAACCGAGGGGAGTTTCTGAACTCAGGGAGTCAGAACAGACTGCGACTAGCAGTGCTAGTGCAGAAGAGTTCGTTGAAGCGATGAAAGAACTTCACAGTAAGGTGAAGCAACGAATGATTGACTCAAATCAGGAGTATAAGCGCAGAGCAGATCATCACAGAAGACAACTTCATTTTGAAGTTGGTGATCTGATTTTGACACACTAGAGAAAAGAAAGGTTCCCCAGGGGAACATACAATAAGCTGAAAATGAAGAAAATCAGACCATGCAAAGTTCTGAAGAAATTTCGAGAGAATGATTATGAGATTGAATTGCCAAATGGCATCGGAATATCTCTGATATTCAATGTCTCAGACTTATATCCATATAAGGTTGAGGAAGCAGGAGCTGTAAGTGATGAGCAACCAGAGATCTAGTGGCAGAAGAAGATGCCAGTAGCAGAAAAGTCGCAGATGGAGTGCATACTGGACAAGAGAGTGGGTAAGAAGACCAGGAGGAAGGAATACTATGAGTATCTGGTCAAGTGGAATAATCATCCAGTGGAAGATGCTATTTGGGAAAGTGAAGCAGTAATACAGAAGCATGGACAGACCGTGCAGGAGCTCATGGACAGGAGCCCATGAAAATTTTCAAGCCGAGGAGTATGATGCAGGAGCATCGCCAATACATCAAGCGAGCCAGCGTGGAGCGGAAGACAGTTGGACAAGCCAACACACATTTTGAAAACACTTTGGGATTGTTGTGCAAGTCTTTTAATGAAGTCATTTATGAAGAAGCACACTTTGTATATTGTAATGGACCTTGAGCGGATAGCTCTCGTCCTTAGGTAGATGAGGCATTTAAGATAGTTAATGTAAAGTAGATAGAATATTAAATTCTAGATTTGATAGTTTAGAGTTCGAGAGGGAAAATGGATATAGACACCCTCACTTGTATCATGGTAACATATTGAAGCAGGAGAGTAGAAGGACAAGCAGAGAACTTTGTAGAGAACATCCATGTACAAATATTGAATTAATAGAAGAAAGCTTTGATTCAAAATCCATGGTTATGTGTTTATTCTCTGTGTTGATGTTATTATGCTTATGAATATTTGCTTCATGTCATACATTTGCTTTTATATGCTGTGTATGTGATTTCATGGTTGAATTGAAGTCAGAGAGAGAGATAGAATGAGTTTCAATTGTTTCTCTAAGTGAGCCAGAAGATTCCTGCAAGGAGTGTAGTTGAATTTGTCCGCAAGGAGTGCGTGACTACAGGGTTCAATTAGGGATAGTTTTTTTCCTCATCTCTTCGAAGGTGCAAGATAAGCATAGAGACGTGCAAGGTGTGCACAGGCTAGACGAAGTCTCAGAGTTGCGATTCTGAGAAAAGGGAATCAGGACTGCTGCTGCAGGTGTGCGCAGGGTCGAAGACTTCAACACTTAGTCGTGTTTGAAGATTTGCCGCAAGGAGTGCGTGCACAGAATTTCTTCCTGAGAGACTTGAAGTCGTGAAAGCTCTGAAGGGATAGACCTTCAACGTTGTTGAAGGATAGCAGAGAGAGAATTTGCGTGAGAAGGTTGAGAAGAAGCCTCGTAGGTTGGAGAACAAGTCTCGTGGAGAGATACTTCTTGTTCGTGGATTGCACAAGGAGAGAAGATAGATGGTCAATATTCTCCATGGAGAATCCACGAGGTTCTGTGAGTCGTCAGACCTCAAAAAGGTCCAAGGAAGTTACTGTGTAGGTGTGGAAAAGGTTCGAAGCTCCGGAGGTCAGGAGCCGTCGATCGGGATCGCGAGGAGCGTGGTTCTGCTCGTAGATCGACATATCGCGAGTTCGTGCGGTAAGACCCCAAATCTACGCAAAGAAAATCGCGATATAGCGAGAGGCGATATTCCGAAAACTATGGAAGTAGTGTGGGCCATAGGAGGTAGTGGAAGACAGGTGGTAGAAACCATCGGAGGTTCGGCGTCTCGGGCCTCGGGAGTCGAAGAAGGAGTCATTTGGTTGTGCGAGTGACGAAGTCGCGAGGAAGTGAGATCACAAATTTCGGCACTTCGGCATATCGGGTATCGGAGGTTGGAACCCTGAGTGGTTAGTATCGCGAGTAGCGAAGTTGCGACATAGAGAAGTCCCGATAACGGAGGAAGAAAGTTGGCAAGGCTGATGCATCGGGTCTCGGGGACCCGAAAGTATATTGAGCATCCGTAAACTCGCGAAGCCGCGAAGTTCCGATCCTCCGAGTGCAGAAAGGGAGGATTGTGCGGAGTGAACCGTGGGTGCAAATTTTCCAAAAGGGGAATAGAAGAGTGATCTAGCTCTTCGGGCTGGGGGAAGAGAAGGTCCTGGTGAGAGCGATCGTGCTCCGAGGAGTGCGGTTGGCATCATTTCTTCTTCCTATTATTCCTCTATCTATTTCGTTTAGACTTCTAATTACTAGTATCTATACTTTCACGAGAGAAGGCAAAAGGAGGAGGAGAATACTTCATTGACGAAGGAACATCAACATGATGCCCATGACATAAAGTTATTAACTAAGTAGAATCAAGAGAATTTGAGACATTTGGAATGGTACCCAGCCAAACCGGTAGTCCCACATTCAACACATGAATGTACAAAGTGGCCATCAAAGGGACACCAACATTTCCGAAGAAAGGAAAAGCATAAGAATCCCCTCTCGAAGGGGTTCCTTGGTTGGTATCATCATAAACTTTATCCATGAAGATATTATGCATAGGTTCTCCCCTTGCGCGATTGTTCAAGTCTGTAAAAGTCTCACACACTAACTCTAGTGAACCAGTGTTATAAAAACAACACCTATAGAGAGGCGGCTCCATGTTTCTAAGAGGAAGACCAAAAATTCCTCACGACCAGAGGAGTTGGAGGTCTACCACTTTAGTTCAGATACCCAAAGCAATGAATGACTAACTCACTATGGAAAACTAGGGAGCACAAAGCATACAGTAAACGTTCCTAAAGGCAAATCAAGAAGATGCCTATCTAGTAGGAAGGACAGATACACCAATCAACACTAGAGAAACTAACCACTACAAGTGCAAATCGAACACGGAAGAACCCTTCGGGTATACTATTTGAAGAGTGATCCTGTTATGAGGAAAATCTCTCTATGGCTAGGGTGAACCACAACAGACAAGTATGACTGCATAAACCAACTTAATTCCAACATATGCTATATAAACTAATGTGCACGAGAGATAATAAAGAGGCCTACCTCATCCAAATGTTTGATTATGTCCACCGTTGAGCACTTTGACCCAAATATTTATACCTACAACAAGTTCCCAACAAACAAGCTAAGCAAGCATATAGTGATGATATAACAGGTTATCACATTAGATAGCATAATCCATCAATATACAAAACATACATGTCCATTGATCATAACACATATATTTGCAAGATATCAATTGGAAGGGAAAGGAGTATTTCTATTAATAAATGATTAGTAGAAGTGAAACATTACAGACTTCCATGTCGTCATGGTTCGAAACCAAGAAACCGAGTTCCTTCCAACTGGGCCTCCGCCACTTCAATCCTCCACCAAAGGAAATCTCATATAAGGGAGACAAAGAGGTTCTCCATCAATAAGGGAAGAGCTTGGGGGATGAACATTGTGTTCAGAATTAAAGGACAAAGGGATGCAAACTCAATAATGAAGTAATAATTTCTCCAGAGTAACTCTGCTCTCAAAGTTGAATTCTCTCCCCTTTTCCATAGCTCCGAATTGGCTTATTTATAGCCTTCAAAATGCAACTGAAGGGCCGAGTCAGAATGTTTCTAGTATATGAAAGGCCAAGGATCATAGATCTCCTATTGTGACATGGAAACTTGCCATTTAAATTTGTTTTTCTGGCACAAATCCTGATGTACGCAGGTTGTAGTGGAGTAGCCAGAGTATATGCTTGATGTATATCTTTCAAGGTGCGTACAAGTGGAAACATATTTATTTTTGTCTCTGGATTCATCAATCAAGGAAAGTAAGTCTGCATAGGGAAATGGAATAAGGCCTTCTCTAGAAGATTGCATAGGATGAGGCAAAGCTTTCTCTAACAAATCCAACGTCTTCCCCAGGTACCGTGTTATACCCCCGCAATCACCCATGTAAGTCCCTAGAATATGGGAAACTAAGTTTACATCTCGCAGTCAGTCACCAGGAGGGTACAGTCGACAATCGAGCGGATCACAATGAGAAGGATAACAAGTCTGAAGCCTATCATGGGTATCGAAAGAAAATGGTCTGGAAGAAAATAGAGGATCTCGAACATATTCGTGGTCCATGAAGCTCTGTAGGAAAATGTAGTTGGTATTACTCCCGAGACAGATTCTGAATATGTGTTCCCCACTATGTTCAGTTTGGCTTTGGAGGGTTTATCTCCGCTGAATTTCTTCAAGCGACCTCGTGTTTATCCCTTTTGTTAGAAGGGGTTCCCAGATAACTTTTACAACACTAGACTTAAGCACTCCCTAACTTAGAATCCCATGTTTGATTTAACGGCCTTGAAGAGTTTCCTCTCCAACCTAATTCAAGGCCCTAAATTACTAAACTAGTTTGTTGACCCTACAAACATAAAAAAGTTTAATGTATTTTAGATTAGCATTGATTTTAAGGCTTGATTTACACAAAGGGTGTGGTAGTGAAACTGATGTTGTTAAGACTCTTGCAAAAATTGAAACTTATAAGAACACTGGCAAAGACAGATTTTCTTTCTTATTTTTCTTTTGAAATGCTTTCAAGATGGGAAGAAAACACAACACTATGATTATTTATTTTTCTTTTTCAAATAACAATGCAAAGAAAATGCAAAGAAAGAAATAGACCTAACAAATTAAGTTTTTTTTTTTATATTTTCTTCCAATCAAAGCAGAACTAACAAAATATGCTAAAAAAAACTGATGAATACACGATTCATGGAAGCTAAAAATGTTAGGAAGCACAAGAATACCAAGAAACAAGTAAAATGAAACCTATACCTAGGCTATGGCCTTAAACAAAGACTCTATATTGATCCAAGAAATCCCTGAGAAGTGTGAACTTCAATCAGGAAAGAGGCAAACTCCCTCTTTTTCACAATTTTTCTTGAAACAAAGACGCGAGCTATTGCATTAGCATCCTGCATATGTACATGGGTTTTTAACTGAGTAGAGTGTGTATGTACGCAGGATGACTTAATACATGGCACATACACCTCTGTATCTTTCCAAAAAAATAAAATATCAGACAAACTTACAGGGTAGGGACAACTGGTATAGCACCTGAAGGTGACCAGAATCCCTTGACATACTTAGAAAACTCGACAGAAAATTAAAAGGAAAACAAACCAATCAAACAACCCAAAATCCCCTAAAACAATCTAGAGGCTATCCCCAATATGGTTTCCATTTCTTCTAGTGGGAAAACCCCCCTTTGTCTACACCAGAGTTAAAAATGTAGGCAGATTGATTAACCATCTAAAATTCAATTAATTCTCTGTACTACCCCAAACATACCAAAACTCATATGAAGAAATCAAGGAAAAAGGATATCGGGTAACTATACCTCTAATCCCATGTTTGGTGATGACCTCCTCACGCTTGGAAGTTTCACTGACTGCACATCTCCTCCCAGGGATGACCTGCATCCAAAGATTGACAAACAAAAAAATACAAGCATGTTATTCCATATATAAGTTAGGGTTAGATGTTATAATTTCAAGCATAAATCAATAAAAGTATTGAAGACACCATCATTTGGGACAGGAAAATGTAATTCTTTTATTAATAACAAATAGATAATACCTTTAAAATCTAAGTTGACCACCATTCCGCGAACCTGATCTGGGCTCCTCTTCACCAAGCTTTAAGTGCACCTTGTATGAACTTCTCCTATCAACCTTCTAATATATTATTGGGAAGTGAATGGGTTAAATGGAGGGAGAAGGGGCTAATGAGGGAATGTTGAGGAAATTTCTCACAAAAGGAAGCAATATCTTGGGCAAGGAGGGGAAGTGAAATCGGGCAGAGTTTCACTGTTATTATGCTTAGAATTGAAATGAGACCCCAAAATCTCCTTTTATATGAAAAAAGGATGGTTATTCAGTTGGGTGACAGGCTATAGCAGCAGGATTAGTTGGGAAACTACCCAATAGCCCGTAATCTCAACGAATTCCTTGCAACTTTTTATTTTTTGCAAATTTTACAAGTATACGCGGGTTGTAATGGTGCAACATGCGTATGTACGCGAGATGTAGTGGTGCAGCATGCATATGTACGTGGGAAATAATGGTGTAGGGAATGTACATCTTCTAAAAATTGGTTTTTTAAGAAGAGAAACTCAACAGTGCTTTGGAAAAAAAATGCAAGTAAGAGGGCCAAGGCCATGTATGCATGTGTAGAGAAATTTAGGGTTATAACACTACTATAGAAAAACAGGCTTATGCATTTTATAAAGCGGTCAAACATATCAGATCCTATATCCTGAAGAATCACACTAAAGTCATAGTAACTCACCCCACGGACCGATCTCTGTTGACTCAACAAGAGATGGGAGAAATAAGGGGAAATTGGATTGCAGTCGTCCAAGAATTTGATCTAGACATAAAACCTGCAAAAATAGTCAAGGGTCAAATATTGTGTAAACTAGTTGTTGAGGCCCAAGACCTGATTAATGAAGAAGACTCCAGTTGGGAAAATGATTTGTCATTATGGTGCAGCGAAGCCTTATACATACCTCTCGGGAAAGAATCCTGGTATGGAAACTTGTCTTATCTCCTACATCATGGAACCTATCTGGAAAACCTAAACCCAAGAGAAAGGAGATCCCTCAGGTTAAAATATGATCAATTTCACCTCATAATTTATGTGATTTTCCACATGAATTATGATGGAGTACTCCTTAGATGTCTTGAAAATGATGATGCGAAAAAATTACTAAGAGAACTCCATGACGATCCAATGAGTGGACATTTTGTAGGAGAAACCACGACTCACAAAATATTAAGGGTTGGTTATTACTAGCCTATGTTTTTCATGGACGCTCATGTATACACCACGAAATGTAAATCTTGTCAAGTAGCTCTGGTAGAGAAAAGAGGGCATCCATTCCACTCCAACCGGTGACCATATATAGACCATTCAAGCAATGGGGGATAGACGTCATAGGGGAAATTACTCCCAATTCTTCGAAACAACATAAATATATATTGACTGCCACATATTATTTCACAACATGGATGAAGGCTTTCCCTCTCACGCACATCAATGAAAAGGAAATAATCCAATTTATAGAACAACAATTGATAACAAGGTTTGGGATACCCCATGTTCTCTTTTTTGACAATGCTTCTTACTTTTCCTCCACACTATTGATAGAATTTTCCCTTGATAAGGGGATCATAATAACATATTCTTCAAAATACTATCCAAAAGGGAATGGGGTAGAAGAGTCAACTAATAAAAACCTGGTGAAGATTTAAAAAAAACAGTCATTGAAAATGAGAGGAATTGACATAATTTGCTTCATAATTCTCTATGGGCCAATAGAGTAACACCTAAAGAAGTCATAGGAAACTCTCTGTATTTTCTAGTATATGGATAAGAAGCCATTCTCCCAAATGGATTGCATCTTCCATATTTACATCTTTCTCAGGCATCAAGAGGTCAACCCTCATCCACTATACAACAAAGGATTCATACCCTTCTCATGATGAACACAGAAAGAGAAAAGGTAAAAGATAAGTTCAACGCTCATCAGCAGGTAGTTAAAATATGGCTCGATAAACAGAAGTCCAAAGAAAAAACTTCTAAAATAGGGGACCTAGTATTGAAGTGGGATAAAGAAAATGAGCCCAAAGAAAAACACTCAAAGTTCCAAAATCTTTGGCTCAGACTTTTCCAGGTAGCCGAGAAGATCGGGGCAGGCACATACTCATTGAAGAATTTGAGGGGGGAATCTGACACCCTCCCGGTGAATGGCCACGTATTAAAACAATATTTTTTTTAAAAACAAAAAATGATTCTTTGTTTGAATTATTGCTTATTTTTCATCTTTCATTTTGATTAGAACAAGTGTGTGTGTGTGTGTGTGTGTGTGTGTGTGTGTGTGTGTGTGTGAGGGAAGATCATTTTTGAGCCCCTTTTTCATTCTTTCTTTTTGCTTGTTATTTTATTTTGATTAAGTTTTGTTTCATAAATGAATGGTTGACTTTAATGTTTTATTGAGGGAATACATTGAAGCAAACTCTGCGCTTGACCTACACTTACATGCAATATAAGAGACGTTGAGTAGACACAAATTTTCAAAATCATATTTTATTTTTGCAAGCATACTACCTAGGGAAACACTGAAATATCTACCTAGTGTCCCGGTAAAGCTAAAACGAAGGATGGCTAGCTAGAAATAATCACATGTGCATCTAGACAGAGCCAAAGAGAGATCCACATTAACAATTTCACCTTTTCAAAAAAAAAATATCCTCCTCTCTGACTTACTCTTGGAATTTATGCCAGAAAAGGATGATAAAAATATGATACATATAAAAAAGAAAAAGAAAGGGAGTGAAAATTCCGAGAGGGTATGCAGATAACTCTATCAGGGATATGGATGCTCTTTGGGAGAGAAGAAAGTTCTGTGATGTCGGGGTGACTCTGTTAGGGCTATGGAGACTCATTGGCAACAGAGAAACTCCATAAGAAAGGAATAATAGCTAAATGAACTTAAGCTAATGGATTCCCTACCTAGATCTTGAATAGGAAGGACACGGATTGCAGTCAAGAGGAAAGAGGATGGAAAAAAGATAAACCCCATAGGCGAATCCATATTCACAAACTCGTGAACTTGTGTACACATTGATGGAAAGGTTCCGCTGGAAATAGTAAAATATATCCAGATAGTTTCTCAGCCAATTTTCATGGGCTAAGCACGAGGGAAGGAGCAAAGATTATATTTTCACCCAAAGAATATCCATTTTTAGAGCACTCAACACACCCTAAAATACTTTGTGAAATTTTTATTTTGGGTACCACTTTTTCATTTCTAAATAGAGTCAGTTTTTCTAGGATGGATGGATTTTCATGTTGTTGTGTTTTATCATCAATGACATTTTGTTTGATTTGAAGTTTGTTAACAGATTGACATTTTTATCAAAGTAAACATGGCATAAAGACTAAGTGTACATAACTTAAAATTTGTTTTATAAAAAAAAAGGAGTCGCTCACCAATCGATGATTCTGGTCTATGAAACAATTCTTTAAAAATTGTCAATGTATCGTCGACATCAGCGAAATACGAAAGAAAAAATGCCAACATAAACAACAACAATCGATGATCGTCGATCACCGATTCATTTTCTACATCGAGGAAAATGGAGAAAGGGAATGGTAGCTAGAAACATATGTCTAAGGAAAGTTACTGATGCCGAAAAAAATGCTTCTCATGCCGAGGAGCTCAAATCAACCGTCACATGTTTTTCCACCTATATGGTTCGTATTTCTCGGCTATCTCCCACGTCGTCTCTTGATATACCCATGTGTTACATCAACATGTCCACATCAACATATCATATCCATACTTCCACATCAACATTGTACGATAGTTTGGGTCGAAATCAAAACTTTTTCCTAAGAATACCACCGAAGCAACGTCGAAGACAAACTACCGACGCTGATGCACTCAGACTACCGACAAATGCTAGGATACCAAATGATAGGGTTTATATCAAACCTTTATCCACTGATACCGATGATGTTGTTGGATCCATGTCATCCATTTAAAGACCTTGCTTAATCCAAGTTTTTCACTCTTCCATAGTGCAATTTCACACCTGAGAGAGACTCGAAGACCACTAAGGAAAGAGAGAAATTTTGATCACACATCTCCCCGATGTCGATCATACTAGTTCCTTTGAAATATGAAATTCCTTGGTAAATTGATGTGACACCTCTAGTTGAGTGAAGGATGGGATCTATGATTCTTAATCAAACAATAATTTCTTGTAACCGATACCTCAAGCCATGACGTCGAACATTGATCTGTAATGTCCCCTCTGTTACGACTAGGAAAGCGAAGCTCAAAAGGTAACTTTTTTTTTCCATTAGATAATTAACGTCAACACATAATTCGTAGAATATCATAATCTATGACATCATAAGTAAAATCATTATAAAATACTCATCATTGTAATCAATAATGATGAAATAAATGCATCAACATAAAGGATAGCGACACATAAATATAAATAGCGACGCAAATCAACACATCACAATCAAATTAAATAAATTTATAAACAATGATCAACCAAATAATAAATATTAAAATGACTACCTGGCCAACCTACCCTACAAGGTTAGGACCTCCATGACACATAAGCAATGCTCAAGCCCATGATTCATCTGATTTATTTTGATCATTTAAGGTCTCAAGGTTGTCGACTTTTTTTAGGAACAAGGAGGTGTCTACATCCCACTAACACAATCAATTCAAAAACCAACTAGCTCAATCAATCAACATCATTATTGTTCATGGCGCAAGAGAATTTAATTACTAAATCAATCATATAAGGACATTATTACATGGTGCATGAGTAATCTAATTACTTAGTTCACCACACAACAACATAGTTCAAGGCGCATAAGAGTACTCATCAGTTTTATCCCATGGCGCAAAAACAAATCTAATCATATGACCCATCACACATCATTCATAAAACATTCATGGCGCAAATAATCTAATCATATGACCAATCATACATCATTAATCAAATTCATGGAACAAGTAATTTTAACCATATCACCAATCATAAATCATTCATCCAAAATTCATGGCACATATAATATAATTACTCAAACATGTATACATCCACATTATTCCATGGCGCAAAGAATCCAATTACTCAAACATTTATACATTCACTTTATTCCATGGTGAAAGGAATCAAAATACTTAATCAATCATCATGACTTTCAAGAGCCTACACTAACAAGTAAAGAAATTAAGAATAACCACATTAATCATTGAACATATTATACCTCAAATTAAGAAATAAAATATTAATAAGTTACAAACCACAATAGTCTAGTTCTTTGAATCGATAACCAAGGAAATATCAGGATGATCAATAAATACCAAGTCTATACATTAAACAATTTAAAGAGAATCAATCCATAATCAAGAATTAATTAATGTTTCAAGTGCTAACGTTTAGGTCCATACATAGGAATTTTTAAGGAGACTATGTTTTCTTTAATGATAAAATAAGGAACTTAAGATGGCTCATAAATTCCCTTAGAAGAATTAAATAGGCCCAAAATGATATAAACAAGAAAGATTTAAAAATTTGTCGTCATATAACACACCATTTCAATGATGAAATTCAACTCATCACAAAATATTTGCAGACTTAAAACGCATGGTAAATTTAAGGTTGTCTTAGCTTGAATGTGTGGTGAAGTAAATGCACTATCTTAGTATAAGAGAAAACACAATGCTTATGGTGAGAAAACACATTGTTTGTGGTGAAAGTGATATATAAGAGAAAACACATTGTTTTAGTATAAGAGAAAACACATTGTCTAGTGAGAGCATAGACGTAGGGAAAAATGATCTAAGGATGCAGAGTTATGACTCTCTAAAAATGCAAAGAACTAAAGTCAATTCACTGGGAAAGCGAATGAAGGCGTAGAGCTTATAATCTCCTAAAAAATGCAGAGTTTTGGTCTAAAATCGTTGAGCAAGTGAATGAGGGCGCAGAGTTGTAATTTCCCCCATACAAACACAGAGAGTAATAATTATTTTCTCAAAAATAAAATTTAAAACATTGGGTCTATACTCTCCCATTAAAACGCAGAGAGTAAAGAGGAAGATCGTTGGGCAAGGAATCAAACTCAGAGTTTGTAAATTCCCCAATGAAAATGCAGAGAGTAATATTTTTTAAAGTTGTGTGAGGTTGCAATTTGTTGGGTAATCTCCAACCACTTGAAAAAAACAAAGAAATATGCTAAGCTAAGTGAGATGTAATTTCGTTGGGTAACTCCAGTCACATGAAAAACACAGAGAAAAATTAGCTAAAGATGAGTGAGTTTGAACTTAATTGGGTAATCTCCAACCAAATGAAAAAAGTAGAGAAATATGCTAAGATGAGTGAGATGTAATTTTTCTCGGTAACTCCAGCCACATGAAAAACGTAGGGTAACCCTCACTTGAAAAAACATAGGGTTTTAAATGGAGAGAAACATTTATGGGTGATGAACAAATCACAGAGGTAAATCTTGTAAAAGGAAACACAGAGACATTAACAAAAAATCGTAGAGAGATTTAAAAGAAATTGCAGAGGAATTTTAAAGGAAAATCCCAAAGACATCTATTGGGGGGAAATGTAGAGTTGCAATGTAAATGAAAGGAGGTTTTCCCCCAACACACAGGGTACTTCTAAATTCCAAAAACACATAGTTTTCAAGGTAAATGAAAGGAGGTTTTGCCCCAACACGGATGGTATTTTTAAATGAAAAAATCACAGATTTTGCAAGGTAAACGCAAAGACATTAAAGGAAAAATAAATGCCAGGGGACTTGTATTACTCGGTGAATGAAAATGCAAATGCTGGGTGAATTCCTCAAGCTTCAATAGAATAATCATTGTAAATATCACTATAGTTAATGATGAACATCGAGAAAGGTTTTAAGGATCCATAATTTTTTTAAAAGAAATACAATACACATTAAAAAGATTAACACAATTTTACAATATCAACATAAGTACCATAAGTGCAGACGAGAATTCGAAGATGTTCTCCCACATGTGCGATCTATCTAGATCCATGCTTGCTAACAATGAAGACTTCACCGGTAACTCCCATCCAATGCTATGGGTACTCTTCTTTCCCCTTAGATCCTCGATCCGCAAAGAAGCCAGGCAGACACACAAAAAAAAATACTCTAGCTCCCATCTTGCCTCGCAAGGTAGAGCCACCACTCTCTCTCTCAAGTTAAGTATCCCAACTCTCAGAAGAAAAACCAGTCATAATTTCTGCAGTATAACATTACTCATAACCAATCTCCCCTCTCTCTAAACTCAACCATTTTTTTTATATAATTTTTCCCACACTTGCACAATTAATTCGCTTTTCAATTTAAATAATTTATAATTATCTCCTCCTTACACTTTTCACCCTTTCCCCCAATTTGCACAATTAAATCCACATTTTTAATTTAATAAAAGTCAATTTCCCTCATCCATCCTAAAAGCACTCCTAAAATCAATCCTAGTTGTCCCTTTATTCCGTTTATTTACCATTTATGATTGATGCCTTTCTAAAACGGAGTTGAGTTAAAACAAGAAACTTCTCCTAGCTAGACTATTGCTAACTAGAGTCTAGATTCCTTTTTATGAATACCATTTCCTTTAGCTTTATTCCAATTTTACCTTAAATTCCAATTTGGTAATTACTTGCACAATGTGTATTAACTCACTCTTTAGATCTATTTTATTTTCATTGATTTTTTAAATAGATTTATTTCATCCCCTCTTTATTTAATTTATGAAAATTAGTTTTTAGTCTTCTCACTAACTTAGACTTAGGCTTAGTTAAATGATTCAGAAGTGCTCAAGATTTTACAAGGTTTAACATTTTCTCAAAATTTTCTAGGCCACCTAGATTCTTTGACTCATTTTTTTTTTAAATTTTGCGACGTTCCCTTCAATACGCACTTCATGCTCCAAGGGTGCCACTCGCCTTTGATTCAAATTTTTAATTCCACGACATTCTCTTCAATACGCACTTCATGCTCCAAGGGTGCCACTCACCTTTGACTGGTTTTGGTAGTTTTCCAATCCCTGGAGTCAACACTCCATTCAGGCGACCTTGTGAGAGACTAAGGGCTTCTAAGAAATAAGGACCCTGCCTTATTGCGCACCCCTTAGAAATATTTGTGAGAGACTATCTCAGTCTGCCCTCACGACATCATGGATCTCTTGAACTAGGTAATTGTTAACGTACAATTCAAGCCATGACAAGAGTGGTAGTAGGTTGTGACAGAGATGCTCCCACACCTCTCCCTCAATATCTGTTTTCTTTGCATGGCCCCTTTACTCCTTATGTGAGTAATATTAGAAAGAAGTCGTCATCCTGCATCCATTAACAAAACATTGTCACTGATCCATAAAAAACATCATAATATACCCGATCATATGTCACATATGCATAAATGAAATACTCAAACCAATACAATCCACTCCCTAACTCAATTTGGAGTTCAAGGAGGCCCGTTGATGCGATCGACATCCTCAATATGTCAAGTGTCCTGCACACTCAGGGGAAACTCATCAATAAAATCTGTCAATACATAGATATCAAATAACATAACATCATAATCCATCAACATCATCATAAGAATCCATAAGCGAAATAGACAACCATATATTAAAATTGGATCACTTGCATGCAAGTGTCCTCGAAGAATAAGTCAATAACATGTGCTCGAAAGAGTGGTATGTTACATGATCCAAATTCAAAAATTTAAATTCACCGATGAGATCTAAAATAACATGCTTCTACATCACCAAACAACATTACATTTAATCCTAAGCATGGTGTGGATTCTATTACAGATTGTACATGTCACATTTGTATTCTTGAATTTAAGACTCGACGCGACAAGGTAGGTATGTTTTAAAATTACAAGGATTTTGCCAAGCATGGTATTCCGTTTGCACACCACTGATCTCCCAAGCATATGAAGGAGCGAGAGAGTGCATCAAGGAGGCTACAACACATTGTATCACTTCAATTACCAGTAATCCTAGGTTATTTCTTGAAAGAAAGAGGTAAGCATTGTCTTTCTTATCTTCATTTATGATTGCATCGAATAATGCTTGTCGAAGTTGGCTTGCAACTCATTATAAAATTTTGTGCAGGAAAATGCCTCTACGAAATCCAACCAAGAAACAATTTAGCCAACCTCTAGTGTTCAGGGAGAAAGAGGAAGGAACTATATCTAAAGTAATGCTCCCACATTGGGGTGACCTTTGTAATAAAATCAGTTAGGAAGATTACCCATAATTTACACCTCACAGTAACCCAGACGTGAGGGTATTGGATGACCAAGTTTTCCTGAATATCAAGCAGTCATCTCTGCAAAGGGTGGCTTGTCGGACCCCAATTTTTCCCTACATCGAAACCATAGGATGAATAATTGACCACACAGACACGGTGAAGTGCACGGTCAACAATGAGGAAGGTGAGCGTGTTGGTATTTTTCTTCCAGTGGCGGTGAAAAAATATTACAAACTCAAAGACCCAGAGGAGACGCTGAATACATATTTTGTGGTAAGGTTTTATGATCTTCATGACACCATTTGGTTACTAGCCTCGTGGTAGAAAGAGGATAAAAAGTTCACAAACATGAATAATGGCTGGTACAACATGATAAACCTCAGAGATCCCTATATGTATTTAATGGCCTTGATTTGTCGATTGTATGGATAAAAGGACTACTAAAAGTTATCAAAAGAATGGATGCCCTTAGAATATACATAGAAATATCTATCATCAGTTTCAATTAGGGAGCCATTATTTCAAAATAGCCAAGTATCAAAATCCCACATGTCTAGACACCAGAAGAAGGAGAAACATCAGTATTCGGCATGTCATCTTACATGTTGGACATGATCTGTGTGAGAAACGGTTTCATAGGTATGAATTTAAACTGACATGTTTTCGATTTACTTGTGCATGTTTATTCTACATTTTGTGGGAGAATAGGTACAAAGGGTTTTACTCCATGACATGTGATGATTTTATAGCCATAATACACTTCATTATATTTAGAAAAGAATGGATGAGGCTTTCAGCAACAACTAAAAAGATGATATCCAAAGTTAGCCACTGGTATTTCAAAGAAACAAGCACTTAAATCAGAGTTTTCAGGGCTACTGGTGCACCAAACCTACTCCCTTCTCATATCCCAAACTGTCTAATATTGGGAGATATTTGTTACCAGACCATCCTACAAGGCTATCTCTCTGGTGAAGGATAATAAGAGGGCCTTCATACCTTATGATTTTCATATTGGGTTTTATATGGTTGTTGTCCCTCGACCAAGTTTTGAGGAAACATTGGTTAGGATTGACCACTTTTTGGACATCAAAAGGATGGTCGAAGATGGAGTGCCCGGGTAGAGTTGACATCACGGGATATAAATTATTTCGTGGGCTTTGTGGATCCATAATGGGGTTCTTAGGGTTTCGTAAAGGGTATGGGATATCGGTCCATGTGTTTACCTATGTTTAGGCCTTTTTGTAAATGTAAAAGTATAAATAAGAATAAGATTGTAAGAATGAGGAGTAGTAGAAACAATAGTAAGTAGTTAAGTAATTCTAAGTTGCTTTGTGCAATAGACCTTGTATGTAAGGCTCTGTTCTTAGTAGAAGAGTTGGCTCTGTGCCTTGATCTGATTTTGGGAAGGTGGATTTGGTGCGCAGTGCGCAGATCACCTGTCTAGTGTGAAGCTTGGCTATGTGGCTTAGTGCATAGGAGCAGAGGAATGTAAGAGATTGAAGACTAATAAAGAAGAAGAAGTCGTTGGTGGACATAGCCCCACACTGGGGTGAACCATGTATATCATGTGTTGATGGTTTTCTTTGTGCTGTGATATTTATGCTATAGATACGCTTAGTGCATTAATTATTATGAATGATAGATAGATCTATGAATGTCTAGTTCTTTGTCTATGTTGAATGTATAAGATATAACTTATGATGCTAAGTGCGATGTATATTTTTTCATTGTTACTACGTCGATATGTACTTAGGGTTTGATCTGCAATGTGAATAAAGCTAATGAATTAATGTGTGTTGTTCCTAAGTACTCTGCAAAGTGTTATAATAATAGATATGTTTCCCAACTTGGTTACAAACACTTGATTCCTGTAACCCCCCTACCTCTACCTCGGGTGATACTACATCTTCCTCGCATGTATTGCTGAAAGAGTCGATAGTTAGGTTTTTTTTGGTGCTCTATTGAAGCATTGAACCCTGGGTATGCCCCTGTTCCAACAAATGGTTCCATTGCCGATCCTATTCATCTATGTTGTAAAATAGTTGGTCATAAATTTGAATGCTGTCCAAGGATGATTTCTAAAATTGAACAAATGAATATGAGTCAATAAAATAAGAGCATGTTAGAGAATCATAAAGAGAAAGAATCAGATAAATATCAGACTATGTTAGTACAGTTAAAAGAAGTAATCAATGATCACAAAGATGTCAGTTTACCAGAGATCTTGAAAGAAAAACAGTGCATAGATACAAGAATATGAGACTTCGACATAGACTGTGTCTTGGATGAGGAGACACAAGTGAATATTATGACAGAAATCACTTGGGAAATTTTGGGAAATCCTACTGTGGTACCTTCACTGGGAAGGATAGGCTTGTTCAGAGGAAAGATGATAACCCTATGTGGAAGAGTTACTAATGTAACTGTTATCATCCATGGAACATCAACTCAAGAAGAATTTGAAGTTATTAGGTTTGTTGAGAACAACACCCATTTTCCCCTTTTGTTAGGAAATACTTGGATCGAGGAGGATCAGATCAGGATCAAAGCAGAGGAAGAAGCTCCAGAAAAGAAAAATCAAGAACTAAGGGATTTCATAGCTAGAATAATAGATCGACTGATAGAAGAACGAGAAGTTGAGTTGAAGCAAAAGAATGCAAGAGAATTAGTTGTCTAGGTTGAAAGAATGCAAGAATTTTTTAAGGATCTACCCATGCAAGAAAGAAACATACCCACCCTGGAGTTAATAAGAAAAGAGGTATTACCTTTGAATCCTTTGAGAGCTCATCACCAGTGGGAAGATAATACCTTAAGAGAAGATAAGAATAAGAATAAGAAGAGGAATCCAGAGACTCAAATCACATAAAATAAGGCAAGGAAGCTCAGTAAGAAGAAAGCCAAGTTAGAAAAGGTACAGGAAGTTCCAGATAAGACTTCACAGGAGGCATACTTGCAGGATCCAAACCTCACCAGAATAGAAAAACCATGTAGAATGGGAATTCACCTCGACAAATCTATAATACCGTTGGAGTCTCCTCGACCATTAGAATGATGTTCCGAATGGCTAGGAAACACATTTATGGGTGACTAGGTCATCGTTGGACGTTGAGACCGCGCCATAATAGAAAAATTCACATTTATTGAGGCATTCTTGTCCATTGAAAGAATTCATTATGACGTTCGCTTATTTAACCTGTTGGTCACTGCGCCGCGAACACTTTTTTATACCCGTGATTATCTAAGAGAACTGATTGTGTATTGATTTGTGTTATCTGAATCTATACCTCTCCATCTGTTGTTTACCCTACCTATCCATTAACCTACCCCGACCAGTCTATTTAATAGTGAGAATGTCAGATGAATGCAGTGAGATGCAAAATTCTGTCGAGGAGCTTCTTAGGAAGTTTATGGCAGACAGAGCTATGTCTGAAGGTGTTTAAGCATGGTCTACCAGGGGACTGCAGACTTCCCCCTCCACTAGATGACGTTTGAGCCGTACTAACCCCGCTACTGAGAAGTGAAGTAAGCATCGCGACGATCTAGCTAACACGGAGAAAATCCCATTGATATTACTTGATTACATCTCGCCTTTGGCAGACACGTTTAACCGTGACAACATTCCATGGGACTTTGAGTACACGTTGATCATTGTGTACATCCCGAAGAGGATACGGGTAGAAGGAAACCAATTGGGACAGATCCCAGCCTTGAAGAACAACGATTTCAACCTTGGTGAAAGAAAGAACTATGTGATGCTCGTGCCTCACAGACACTTGATGAAGATGACTAGGAAGAAGCCTCGCATAGTCTCCCAGTCATGGATTAAAGAGATCGCATAGTCCACGATATTTAACGTCATGAAGATCCCTCACTTTGGACGAAATTAGGAGGTTAACGCTTGCGTTAAGCTCCTCTTGTAGTGTTATCATGGAGGATACTTGTGGCTCGATAGGTGCATTACTATGGATCCAACATTGATCCACCTGATTACAGGACTAAGCATGTAGGGACCTGACCCTCAATAGTTCTAACCATGGAAGATCTAAGATTGCTCCCTGGATCAACTCATTAAGGAGGCATACAGTGAAGTAGAAAAGGGAAAGCGAGGCTACAAGGTAGCCTCCATACAATATGGTGAAGTGTGCCTAGCTTGTCAGCTCATAGCTGGAAAGCTTGTCAGAAAGAACCACCCCATGCAGGTCATCAGGTTCGTGGTGGACCTCGCAGGAAAATGCATGGTGGGGATGAAAATGAATTGGGTAAGCTACCTCATCAACGAGCTCGACAAAGACTGTAACAAAGAGTAGGATCAAGGATATGAGTTCCATTTCAGCTGGTTGCTTGTGATGATCACATATGTTGCTTGGAAAATTCTGGAAGGAGATACCTTCCTGGAGATTGAACCTTTGGACCCATTGGCCATGAAGTTCTCCACTCTATGGTACACGAATGACATGTAAAAGAAGTGGCAGTCGAACGCAGTGTTCCACACCTACTATCAGTAGCTAAAGGTTGCTATTAAGTCTTTCTCACGCATGACTCCACAAACATTGCACCAGTACAAGTCATTAGGTAAGTTTCGCGTAGATCGACACTTCATTTATATCACTGCTTGCAGGGGTGAGAGCAAGGAGAAATTATAGTCCTACTATAAGTTGACTGACAAAGATATGGAGGAAATCACCAAGGAATGGCCGGAAAATTTCCTTGTACCATTTGATGATGCATAACTCTCTGACCTTGACATCATAGGAAGTCCCTTGGTCACTTTGGTCGATAACGACGGACAGACTAGCATGAAGAAGAAGAATAAGAAAAAGGAGGAAGTCCAATACATAGATATTGACGAGGAGGACAACACCTCAGAGGAAAGTGAGTCTGGCTCGCCTGCAGGAGGAGGAGGAGACAAAGTAAATGAAGAAGGAGGAGAGGATCAAGGAGAAAAGAAAGGAGAAGGTGAGGTTACACCACTGAAGGACCCCCCTACCGAGATAGAAACATAGAAGAAAAGGAAGGGTTTTCCACAGAGACCCTCAACAAGGAAGAATACCTGCACCAGTAAGCCCCAGATAGAGGCTATGCTCACGGAGGATGAAATCGGTCTTTTCCATGGATTGATGGAGGATGTGTCTAAATATGTCTTGTAGAGATACGACGCAAAGAAAGAGGAGTTGTATGTAAGAGTTGAGAAAGAGCTAAAGGAGATTCAACGAGCTATTCAAGTTATCCACATAGTACCTATTGCACCCTCCTCGTCAAAGACTGCAACATTGGGGGATGAACCAGCCCAACTTCAAAGATTCACAGATGCAATAGAGTCTCAGCTTCAACAAGTCCAAGAAGAAAAGGAATAGGCTATAAAAGCCCTGAAGAAAGAAAAAGAGTATATCTTGGAGCAACTGTGAGTTGCGCGGTAATGTGTAACCACGTATGAAAATGAAAGAGATGAGTTTCGGGTGATTCTCAAGGGAGACAAAGCATAGATACAAAAGGAAAAGGACCAGCTTCTCACAGAGAAGACTACATTCAAGGAAGTGGTAATAAAATCACTTTGCTCTGTGCCAGGCTCGACACAAGAGGAACATGAGGAAGTTGAGGTCCAAGTGACGAAGCTCGCTAAGGCCGTCCAGCAACTTCAAGAAAGGGTAACAGAGTTGGAGCTTCAATCAGTACCTAGCACTCCGTAGGAAGTGCATGATCAGAGGGAGGAAGTCACTAAGGGTGTAGTGTAAAGGATCTGATTCCTTTCCCTAGAATGAAAGAATCTAAGCAACAAAAGTGTGCAGACCTACAAACACCTCATGGAAGACTTAGAACTTAGGAAGTTGGAAGCGTAGCTATAGGAGGTGAAACAATAGGCACTGACAGTTCAAGCACATATGAATTCACTCACTACGGTCGAGAGAATGAAGATATCACAAGAACAATGCGTATCCCAGCAACAGATTACTGCCATCCAAGGAAGAGTAATAGAATTTACACAGAGGCTAAAACCGGTGCAGGAAGAAGCCTGTGCAATGTTTGAAGATATCGAGGGACAAGGATCGCAACTGGACCAAGTGGTTGCAATAGTGGAACAATGATTGGAAGGGACTGTTACAAAACACGTAATCTAGGAGTTCGTTGAGTAGGAGGCTCATGCAAAGTGACAAGTTGAGGAAGCTCGGGCTAAGATTGAGGCCTTTGTAGCAACACTTCCTAGATTTGAGTGACTCGGGATGAGTCACAGGTGAGTGTTGGGGTCCTGTTGGACCTCGACCAAGTTTTGAGGAAAAATTGGTCAGGATTGACCACTTTTTGGACATCAAGAGGATGGTCGAAGATGGAGTGCCCAGGCAGAGCTAAGATCGCAAGATCTCACTTGTTTTGTGGGATTTGTGGACCCAACATGGGGTTCTTAGGGTTTTGTAACAGGTATGGGATGTTGGACCATGGGTTTACATGTTTAGGCCTTTTTATAAATGTAAAAGTATAAATAATAATAAGATTGTAAGAATGAGGAGTAGTAGAAACAATAGTAAGTAGCTAAGTGAAAGAGACAAGCAGTTCACTGTTGGTTTGTGCAACAAACCGTGTATGTAAGGCTCTGTGCTTATTAGAGGAGTTGGCTCTGTGCCTTGACTTGATTTTGGGAAGGTGGATCTGGTGCGTAGTGCACAGATTACCTGTCCAGTGCGAAGAATGGCTCTGTGGCTTAGTGCACAGGAGCAGAGGAATGTAAGAGATTGAAGAATAATAAAGAAGAAGAAGTTGTTGGTGGATGTAGCCCCACATTGGGGTGAACCATGTATATCATGTGTTGATGGTTTTCTTTGTGCTGTGATATTTATGTTGTAGATATGATTAGTGCATTGATTATTATGAATGATAGATATATCTATGAATACTTAGTGTTTTGTCTAGGTTGAATGTATTAGATCTAATTTCTGATGCTAAGTGCGATGTATATTTTTTCATTGTTACTACGTTGATCTGTACTTAGGCTTTGATCTGCGATGTGAATAAAGCTAATGAGTTAATGTGTGTTGTTCCTAAGTACTCTGCAAAGTATTATAATCACACATCTGTGTCCTATCTTGGTTACAGACACTTGAGTCATATAACCCCTGCTACCTCTACTTCGGGTGAGACTGCATCTGCTTCGCAAGTGTTGCCAAAAGGGCCGGTAGTTAGGGTTTTGTTGGTGCATTGTTGAAGCGTTGAACCCTGGGTCTGCCCCTGTGCCAAAAATGGTTAAAGACACCGTGCATGAAAAATAAAAAGGATATAATCAGTTTGAGTATCAGTTCCCCATAGCCTTGTTTCGCAAGTATGACCCAAAAGGCTTAGTAATCCAACACGCGGGGCAGGCATCCTTATGTTGGCCATATGATCATGACAATTTTGAATATGAGGTCTTCACCAAGGGTTCCCAAGATTAGGAGGAAGTGATCCATAGAAGGGATAACCCTATTATGACCAAGCTTAAATAAATGACCATGGATGAACAAGTTGATACGATAGAGCACACATTTTAATAAGCCATGAAGATAAGAGAAGAAACCAGAGAAGAAGAAGCGACATAAGCATGGAAAAGGGGAACATTGTTACTAGAAGAAGCCAGGAGAGATATGAAAATATTGAGGGAATATACCCCACTTAATCCTTTGGTAACACCCTCGAGAATTACCCTTGTTGATACAAACAACCAGGAGGAAAAATTGAATGTCTCAAAAACAGTTCCACCAGAAGATAGTGTTTCCCAAGAAAAACATATCCCCATATCATCCCAGGCAGGATCACCGGTGAGAAATACAACTCGGTAAAGGAAGGAAAAGGAATAAAGTGGGATGGGTATTCCTACCATCCTCATAGATTTAATCACCATATACGATGATGAGGAAGGATCAGAAGCTTCGCACATAACCCCGATGATAATCACATAGGAGGAATAAATAGGGGAGACATCTGCTCCAACCCCTGATGATTTAGTTTAAAATCCCCGAGAAGGTGACCTGGAATGTTAAGAACCAAATACCAATATAGCATAGAAAAACCTCAAAAAAAGTACTCAATGCCTTGAAAAAGAGATAATTTCATATAATAATCCTCTTCGAGGGGGAAACCTCCTTTTACCCCACTTAAATGTTCAAGTACAAGATGATTCAAAATGAAAATGTCTCCTTGGTATATATAGGAGACTAG
>SNQJ01S0032622.1:112406-123156 GCA_010110895.2 Picea sitchensis
ACAAGGATGGCTAAAGGTTGGGACAAAGGGAATGCTCAATCGGGTATAGTTTCTTTACTATGATTCTCCTCCTTTCAAATGGGACCCCTAACCCTTATTTTATAGGCTAGATGAAGCTAGGTATTTGGTCGAGTGACTGGCCATGCATGGCTGAAAGGTTTATTTATATTACCCAAAGTTGTGTGTTCCGTCAACAACTTTCCTTTTTCCATGCTTTTGTAGGTACACACGGGATGTCTTGGGTCATCTAGCATGTACACGCGTGTAGTAATGGAGCAGGGTGCGTGGGTCTTTATAAAAGGGTTTTTTAAGAAGAGTTGTTCAACAGTGTTTTGGCAAAGAAGGAATCTAAGATGACCTGATGCCAGGTAGGCAATAGCATGTTTGGTGGAAATTAGGGTTATAACAAGTATGCTAGAAATATGTAGCGTAGAGATAGAAGGAAAGCTAGAACAAAAAAAAATCAATCACCTACATACAAGGAGGAGAACAAATAGGGAGTTTAGGTTGAACGCCAACATTGGAGATTTCAACATGGGAGATATCATACTGGATTTAGGATCCGAAGTCAATGTATTACCCAAGAAAACATGGCAATGTATGGGAGATCCCACATTAGGATATTCACCGGTTCAACTGAAACTGAAAAATCAACACACAGTTCTACCAATTAGGAGACTAAAAGGAGTGACAATAGACCTGGATGGAGTGCACACTAAAGATGACTTTGAAGTAATAGAGATAGTGGATGACACAAAACCTTATCCAACATTGCTCGGCTTGGATTGGGCATTTGATAACCAGGTAATAATCAACTTAAAGACATAGAAAATGACCTTCGAGTCAGGAGAATACAGGGTCATTGCGCCATTAGATCCATTGAAAGGGGAAAGGTTTGTAGAGCCTACTTCCTTGGACCTAGAGGAAATTAGCCATTTGTATAGAAACATCGCGTGAGATGAGGACTACGTAAACTCAAATGCATATGGGATACTCAGTTGGTGGAGAATACCCTCATGTGCATCAGACTCAGATACAGGTTTAGAGAATTGGAAACAGAGGCTACACACATTTTCCACAAGAATATGCATAAGAATAAACTGTGCAATAAGATGGGTAGCTATGGAGATAAGGGAACCACCTAGTTTCCATGGGGTGAACGATCTAAAAGCATTCTTGACATGCTATGAAGATGAAGTGTTAGAAAATCAGAGAATCTGAGCACTGGATATAACACTCAAGGCCACACCTGAAAGATGGTGGGGCACACACAAAGAAACAATCAAGGAATAGAACCAATGTAATAAGTTACTAGGCATTAGGTTTGGATCAAAACAAAGAAGAAATCAATAGAAGAAATATGATGGACATGGGGCACCATCAGGACACTTGGAGAAGTGCAGAGCTTTGTGGAAAATGAAACCACCAAAGGAATGGACTCACCATTTTGTACACACATTAGAGAGCATCCAAACAAACTGGTATAAAGACCAAGAACAACGCAGAGGAACTACATGTTGGAAAATACTACAGAAGAACTTTACATTCACTTTCTCATTTGAAAATGAGAACCCCAACATATATGCAACACTTAAACACATAAGAGGGGTGATATTCATTAAGGAACCAAAAGTTGAGCTCATAACAGAAGAACAACAACATAATAGACAAACAGTGAAAGAACTATTTTCATGCTACCATGTGCAGGAAGAAGTACCATAGGAAGATGACCCACATGATATTCAGATTGAGGAAGTTGAAGGCGAAAGAGAAGTGGAAGTTCCACCTCTAGAATAATATTTAATTGGTACGTTAATCAAGGTGAAGAAAGTCAACATTGGGACAATTAAGAATCCCAAAATGGCCAGCATTGGAGACTACTAGGATGAGCAAATAGTGGAAATCATAATAGAGTTACTGCATGAGTACATCGACTTGTTCCCAACAATTTTCACATAAATGAAGGGCATAGCAGGAGAGCTATTTGAAATGAAGATACCACTCAGAGCGGAGGCAAGACCGATCAGACAACGACCATACAGAATAAATCTGATATATAAGCAAAAAGTCAAATCTGATATTGATAGGATGTTGGAGACTGGAATCATAGAACCTGTAGAAGAATCAGAATGGATAAGCCCAATGGTAGTTCAGGTGAAAAAATAAGGGGGGATAAGAATATGCATCAACTTGAGGAAGTTGAATGATGCTTGCCTACATGATCCATTCTCTACACCTTTCACATATGACGTGTTGGAGAACGTAGGAGGACAGGAAGCTTATTCATTCACTGATGGATTCTCAGGATACCATCAGATCAAGATAGCACTAGAAGAAAAATAGAATACCATGATTTCTACAGAATGGGGATCCTACCATACACAATCATATCATTTGAATTGAAGAATGCACCAACATATTTTCCAGAGTAGTCATAGATTCATTTAAAGAATTTAACCACAAGTTTCTAGAGGTATACCTGGATGCTTGGAGAGTTTATAGTATGTTGAGAGACCATGTAGAGGTCTTGCAGTTGATGTTAGAAATATACAGGCAGTTCCATATATCATTAAACATCAAGAGGTGCATATTTGAAACACCTTTTGGGATACTATTGGGCCATATAGTATGCAATCAAGGTTTGCTAGTATATCCTACCAAGATTGTAGTAATTGTCAACTTGCCACCACCCAAGATAGTCCGTCAACTAAGAGTGACATTGGGACACATAGGATACTATATAAAATTTATAAAAGGGTGTTACAAGAGAATCCCCCTGTAGACAAGTGAATTCCCTCTTGGGCTCTAGACTCATAAGATGAAGACAGAAAGGGTGCTAACATTGGTCACTGACATCCTTTTAAATCTAGCTAAACTAATGTATAGAGAAGAGGAAGAAAGGAGTACCTTTTTAACAATCTTCGTCCTTGAACAGTCTGAGTTGAGATTTGATCCCCAAGCTCCTCGATAAGTCCTACAAAACAAACAAACAAACAAACAACAAGCTTCCTATTCTACTAAGATTAACTTGAAACCAGATCTATCTAATAAAGACAAGTTCATGTAGAATAAACACAACCTTGAAAGAAACAGGCCAAGCACATATGTATATTAATGAGAACAATAGAGAATACTTACAGATCTTTGATGAAGGTGCAGTAGCCTCTCCTAGTTCTCCTTGTCCAACCCTTTTCTCAAATGATCCACACAAAATGATGATGCTTCAATGATATCTCCCTTATGATATCAGAAATTTGATGCCTCTAAACTGCCATGTCTATTTCACCATGAGAAGGCCTCCTTATATAATCTTGGAGAGACCCAACCACCTTGGAGATTCTTGGGATAGGTTTAGGATCTTTCTCCATAAGTTTTGGATCCTACCTAAGATCCAGCCTTGACCTCAGATTCAAATCCAACCAACTCTAGAGATGAGGGGGATTTTTCCTTGATTTTCCTCAACAGTCAAAGATTCCCTCAAATATCCTAGATCTCTCTTAGAATGGGACACAGAGTGTTGCAACGCTACCCCCAAGAAGGGTAGGGAGTGCTGACACTCCCTGATAGTGGGTAGGGGAGCGTTGGCCTTCAAAATTGATTTTTAAGTGGTTTTCTTCATGGAAAATGATTTGTACTCTTCATCAAATGAATTCTCTTCCTTAAACCAGTATTTGAGGGTGTCTCAAGTGTCCTTATGATGTCATTAGAGACATGACATAAGAAATATGGCAGTATTATGTTTGTGACACTTGCGACACTTATGGCCAAAATGCGACACTTGCGACACTTGTAATGACGACACTTGCGACACTATTGAAGTAAGTAGTTTTGATGTGTCACAGATTCCCCCCCAAAGTGCAAAGTTAGAAGACGGAAACTGATGACTGAATTACTTTGTAGAATTTTTCAAGAAAGGGTATGGATGCGGAGAACCTGGTAGAAGCTACACACAACCATCAAACAAATATTATGACATGTTTCAAATCCAAGGCAGACATACCTATGCTTGGGTGATAAAGACTTGCAAGGTATGGCCGCCATAAGATACACTGTGGATCCATAATTGTATTAACAAAAAGGTATAGCCACCAAATATACAATGTGGATCTATACTCCCATGACATGAACTAAACATAGCCATGAAAAATACACAGTGGATCTATGATACGATAAGACATAGACATAGACCAATACAAAGTGGATCTATGCAACAATATATGTGTCAATATTCAAAATAAACTCTATCGCAACCTAGGAAAAGTATATATCAGAGTGATCACTCAACCTAGGGTCTTCTTACTGATATCGATGTGTTATGAGTATAACTATGTGAATAGATGTTATGATGTCGAACATGGAAGAAACCACTTGATTATTGGTCGATGCGGTAAACCGTTAACATGCGTGAGGGAAATCACCATTGATGTCAATGATTCCCAAGGTACCCTAGTACATTCCAGTGAATGTGAACAAATGAGCTGAAGTCGAACATCCGTGGAATCATCCAATTAGGGGTCAATGATGTAAACCCATTGTCTAAAGTGAGGAGGCCTTCCATTGAGGCATGCAGGTCCCAAGGTACTAACTGGTTTCTAAGTCTACTTCCTGGATAATGTGTTGAAGTCGACAGGAATAGACTCGTCGTAGGAGGGCCTTGATGTATTTCCCATCAACGGCATGAAACTAACACAAAGATGTAATTTGGTAGATCAAATGAACATGGATTGACACAGGTATTCAAACAGGATATTTGTGGTTGTTGACTCTTGAGGCAGATACTTCCCTTGAACACTCAGGCACAACAACAAAAACATGACATGAATCAAAACATGATGATCTAGTGGATACTGTGACTTTCGTCGAGTGACCCAAAGGAGTAAAGAAACTTGGAGGATCGGTTCAGTACAGAGGTTCAACATATTAAAATGTATGCAAAGAAAAAGTGTCATGTTCAAGGGCGACCGTAAGAGTGAACTGTAATGTTCCCAAAAACTTCTTGGCTTGCTTACTTAAAACAAATTCCCCCATCCAGATAGACGAGTACCTCTTTTTAATTTAACGAGGTCGAGGAGGGTAACACATGCTCGATATAACTCACCTTGGTAAGTCCCTCTTCCTTTGTTTAACGAACTGTAAGAAGTAATTTTTCGGTCCCATATGGGCCCTTCAATGTATGGTTTTTTTAACGAGTCTAGAGAAGGTAAACTCGATGATTTTTCATGTTTAGAGAGTCTGAAAAGAACTTAAAGACGACTCCAGTGTTGTCCTTTTTTGTAATGTTAGTCTCACGAGGATGAAAAAGAGACAAATTATCACTCGAAATATGCCCTTTCAAACCTTTTAATGAGTGGGAAAGGAGGCAAGATCACTCGATAATCCTTTCATGTTTAGAGAGTCTGAAAATATCTTAAAGACTTAAATTTTTGGATGGGGGGAAAATTTTGAAGGAAGCAAGCCAAGCAGTTTTTGGGAACATTATAGTTCACTATTATGATCTCCCTTGAAAATGACACTTTTTCTTTGCATACATTTTAATCCATTGAACCTATGCACTGAACCAATCCTTTGAGTTTCTTTACTCCTTTGTGTCACCCAACGAAAGTCATAGTATCCACTGCATCATCATGTTTTGGTCCATGTCATGTTTCTTTTGTTGTGCCTCAGTGTTCAAGGGAAGTATCTGCCTCAAGAGTCAGCCACCACAAATATCCTGTTTCAACACCCATGTTAGTCCATGTTCATTTGATCTACCAAATTACATATCTGTGTTAGTTTCATGTCATTGATTGGGGATACATCAAGGCCCTCCTGCGAAGATTCTATTCCTGTTGACTTCAACACATTATCTGGGAACTAGACTTAGAAACCAGTTAGTAACTTGGGACCTGCATGCCTTAATGGCAGGCCTCCTCGCTTCCAATAATGGGTTTACATCATTGACCCCTGATCGGATGATTCCACAGATGTTTGACTTCAGCTCATTTGTTCACATTCGTTGGAATGTACTAGGGTACCTTGGGAATCATTAACATCAATGGTGATTTTCCTCGCTCTTGTTAATGGTTTACCTCATCGACCGGTAATCAAGTGGTTTATGCCATGTTCAACATCAGGAAATCTATTCACATGGTTAGACTTGTACCGCATCGGGATAGGTAAGAAGAACCTAGGTTGAGTGATCACTCTGATATACACTTTTCTTGGGTTGCAACGAAGTTTCTTTTAAAGATTGACACATATAATGTTACATAGATCCACTTTGTATTGGTCTGTGGCTATGTCTTTTCGTCTTGTAGATCCACTATGTATTTTTCGTGGATATGATCAGTTCATGTCATGGGAGTATAGATCCACATTGTATATTTGGTGGCTATACCTTTTTGTTAATATAATTATGGATCAACAGTGTATCTTATGGCGGCCATACCGTGCAAGTCTTTATCACCCAAGCATAGGTATGCCTACCTTGATTTTGAAACATGTCATAATATTTGTTTGATGGTTGTGTGCATCTTCTACCAAGTTCTTTGCATCCATACCCTTGCTCGAAAAAGTCTACAAAGTANTGGGGGGAAATCTATTACACATCAAAATTACTCACTTCAATAGTGTCACAAGTGTCGTCATTACAAGTGTCACAAGTGTTGCATTTTGGCCATAAGTGTCACAAGTGTCACAAACATCATATTTCTATCCCTCTTATGTCATGTCTCTAATGACATCACAAGGACACTTGAGACACCCTCAAAGACTGGTTTAAGGAAGAGAAATCATTTTATGAAGAGTACAAAGCATTTTCCATGAAGAAAACCACTTAAAAATCAATTTTGAAGGCCAACACTCCCCTACCCACTGTCAAGGAGTGCCATCACTCCCTACCCTTCTTTGGGGAAGCATTACAATACTTTGTGTCCCATTCTAAGGGAGTGCTAGGTTGTTTGAGGGAATATTTGACTGTTGAGTAAAATCATGGAAAAATGCCCCTCATCTCTCGAGTTGGTTGGATTCGAATCCGAGTTCAAGGCTAAATCTTAGGGAGGATCCACAATTGATGGATAAATATCCTCAACCTATCCCAAGAATCTCTAAGGTGGTTGGGTCTCTCCAAGCTTATATAAGGAGGAATTCTCATGGTTAGATAGACATGGTAGTTTAGAGGCATCAAACTTATGATCTCATAAGGGAGATATCATTGAACCATCATCATTTTGTGTGGATTATTTGAGCAAAGGGTTGGACAAGGAGATATGGGAGAGGTTGTTGCAACTTCATCAAAAGTCTATAAGTATTCTCTATTGTTCTCATTAATATACATATGTGCTTGGTATGTTTCTTTCAAGGTTGTGTTTATTATACATGAACTTGTCTCTATTAGATAGATCTGGTTTCAAGCTAATCTTAGTAGAATATGAAGCTTGTTCTATATTTGTTTTTTTTGCATGACTTATTGAGGAGCTTGGGGATCAAAGCTCAACTCGTACTGTGCAAGGAAGAACATCGTTAAAAAAGTACTCCATTCTTCCTCTTCTCTATACATTAGTTTAGCTATATTTAAAAGGATGTCAGTGACCAATGTTAGCACCCTTTTTGTCTTGGTGTTAGGATTCTAGAGCCCAAGAGGGAATCCACTTGTTCACAGGGGGATTCTCTTGTAACAAAAATTTAATCTCTTTTTGGGAACATTATAGTTCACTGAAAAAGAGATAAATTATCACTCGAAAGATGCCCTTTCAAACTTTTGAACGAGTGGGAAAGGAATCAAGATCACTTGTCAATATTTTCATGTTTAGAGAGTCTGAAAAGAACTTAAAGATGACTCCAAGGGGTTCCTTTTTGTATAACCTTTACGAGTCCAAAAAATTGATAAAAGTATACTCGATTACATTCTCATGTTTTTTTGAGTGCGAGAAAGAACAAAGACTAAGCTCGGTATTCTTCCCCCAGCTTGAAATCTACTGGCTTAACACCAGAATGATCATCAAAGTCTAGAGACATGCCCCCCAAGCTTCAATTAATTCATCGACTTTGAGGTTGTCACCAATTTCTATACTAGATGGAGAAAAAGGATAAGGGTGGATGAAATGAAGGTTCAAATACAAGAAAAATTGAAAGACTCGACCCGACATCTACGAGATCTGGCGAAATACTCGACCTGATAGGAGAGGTGACTGTTTCATTTTTTAACGAGCTTGACACAGGAAAAGAGATATGTTGAAGGCTCTGGGTTCAATCCACAGATTTTTGTTTCATTTTTTAACGATATTGATACAGAGAGGAAAAATATATTCGTTAGCCTTTGGCGACTCTTCGTGATCATGGCTTCCAAGAGGATAATGCTCTGGAAGGACACCATGTCAAGGGACAAAGCTCGGTCATGGCTTCCAAGAGATCTTCATTGGATGGAAGAAGAATTCTCTGGAAGGAACGCATGTCGAGGGTTGTGACATGAGTAAGGAGATCAGGCTCCAATAGCCCTACCGAAGAGATCACCATGTCAACTACTAGATCTAAGCCATCAAAATTTGCAGTCATGGGAGACACGACATAAGAGAAATAACAGTATGATGTTTGCGACACTTGTGACACTTATGGCCAAAATGCGACACTTGTGACACTTGTAATGACAATATTTGCGACACTATTGAAGTGTGTAATTTTGATGTGTAACAAAGGGTATGCACAAATCACTACGCCAATGGAGAAATTGCTAAGAAAACACACAAAGTTCTAGTGGACTGAGAATTGTCAACAATGATATAGATACGATGAAAGAGAAGATGATAACTGCACCAATAGTAGTATTCCCAGACTGGGAGAAAACATTCCACGTACATGTAGATGCATCAACCATAACACTTGGATTTATTCGATCACAACTAGGAGCATGAGAATTGGATCATCCTATAGCATTTGCTAGCAAAAACTGTCGAAATCAGAGAAGAACTACAACACTACAGAGAGGGAAGGCCTAGCTATGGTCTATGTGCTTCAGAAGTTTAGAGATTACCTAATGGGAAAACATTTCAAGATGTTCACAGACCATTCAACTCTCAAATACCTAGTTAACAAGCCAGTGTTGGGGGGGAGAATTTGCAGATGGATATTGTTGTTTCAAGAATTTGACTTTGAAGTAATAGTCAAGATAGGGAAGTTGAACGCAATACCTAATCACCTATCAAGGATCACAAATGGGGAGGAACCTACAAATATAGAGGACAACTTTTCGGACACACAGTTATTTTCAGTCAAGATCGTCGACAAATACTTAGCAGACATTATCCAGTACTTGAGTATTGTTGGAGCATATCCCTAACTTACATTAGTTTATACCTAGATTAGATTCCTAGATCTTGGTTAATACATTCATTTACACTTTATTTCACCTAATTTGGCCACATAGAGAAGAAGGGCGCCTCATTCCTAGATTTTAGGGAAAACTGCTAATTTTAGATCAAGACTCAACTCCCGGTTCTTGATTTTCTTCATTTTTCTTGATTTTTTCTTGATTTTTTCTTGATTTATCCTTGATTTATTCCAAATCCCCCATGAAAAACTCATTTATTATTGGGGAATGCGCACCTTCTCTTTGAGTGAGAGATTTATTCCTTAATTAATGATTTTTGTTGTTACTATTATTAGTAACTACTATTTCAGGTCAGTTAAGTGAGTTGGAACTGCTTCTCTTGTCAGTTAAGTGAGCTTAAGTGAGCTAATGTGAATCACTTAACTCTTGTGGACATTAATGAGTGTGTGGCATGTATATTTATGTTCTAGTTCGAGCTATGTGGTCTCCCTTAGCTTATGACACCTATTTTAGTTATTTCTAGCTTTTTTTGACTAGAATTTCTATGTTGGAAATTCTATATATTCACCTCCTCTCTTATTTTTTGAGGATGGTTTCTCATGTATATTCATTTTTTATTAATATAATTCTCTGATTTATGGAGAAAAACTTTCTCTCATCTCTTGAATATCAGCAAATTTCATGTGTTCAATTTAACTAGAATTCTAGATCTATTGGGGTTTATGCAAGAATTCTACATGGTATCAGAGCTAGATTGAATCTAGTGGATTGTGAATGGTTTTATTTGCAGGTATAGATCATCAGGAGGTGCAGAAAGAAGCAATGGATTATATCTCTCATCCCACAAAACTCATTCTAAATCCTTTCAATTACTTTGAATGGAAGACAAAGATCTCTCTGCTCCTCTGAAGCAAAGGGCTTTACCAGGTAATAATGGGAACGAAGAAAGAACCGACTGTTGCAGAAGAGAAGATACAATATTTCAATAAATTATATGAAGTAATTGGGATGATATGCCTATCAATTTCCATATATCTCCTCTTTCATGTCAGTGGAGCCACTACTCCCGATGTGGTCTGGACCACATTGGAAGGACTATTCGACAAGCAGGATGCAATGAGAGTGCATCAACTAGAGAATGAACTCATATCCCTAAGTCCAATTCATTTTAGAAACTTGCATGAATTCTTCAACAAGTTCAAATCCCTCCTCGTTGAACTTAATGCATGTGGACTCACAAAAGGGGAAGAACAAATCATCCTCTCAATTGTCTCGAAACTAGGCCCTGAATATTTCATATTTGTTGTTAGGACCACACAATGTACCTTTTTGCCTATACTTTTTGCCACCATTATACTCTTGATCACCTACATTTAGACTCATACTATCACTTTATCTGATCATATCAAAGGTATACAACGTCCCTTCTCATTACTATACGTTTAA
>SNQJ01S0032623.1:57472-69269 GCA_010110895.2 Picea sitchensis
TGTATGTTGCTTGATGACACATGAAGAAATATTAATAATTGTTAAGAAGGTATAAAATTGTTTAAGCGTATATACAACTGATTCACCCCCCCCTCTCAGTTGTATTAGTATTTCCAACAAGCTTATGAACATGAAAAGTCTATTTATGATGATATTTTCAAATAAGTTAAAACTTATGAGGAATTATTGAATAGGATACATGCCTTATCATCCAACTTACAGACTGGTTTCGTGTCCTTCCAAAGTCACAAGCGAAGTTGTTTGCAAAGATCTTGCAGGGTGAATCCATGACCCCTCCTCCAGAGCAGGAAGGGCCCCCCCCAAGATTTGAAACAGATGTATAGAATAAATCAAATACAAAGTGAAAAATGAAGGAGAGTGAAGTGCCTTCACAAGAAACAAAAGTTCCTCAGACAGAAAAATTAGAGGCGGGGAAAGGAAAGGAGTTGGAAACATCCTCAGAAATCCCTGAGAATTTTCCCAAAAAAGTAGGAGGAACAACATCGACAGAACTTGGAAGTCCTATCACTTCTTTGACCCCATTGCAGTCTACCTATGGAGACCCTCAAATGGGATATCTATATGTAAATGTTCTTGAACCTATTTCTAGGGATGAGATTCCTTCCTCTAATTACTTTTTACTAAAAAAAGGAAGGCTATCCTAAAACAGGAAATGCATCCAAGAGGAAACATGATGGTAAAAAATCACAAGATCATTGTAGATGGACAAAAAATTGAAGAGGGGGAATTCGCCACAGAAATAGAAGGTACAATGGGAGCCTTAGCTGGTACAATGGGATCCTTAGCATCAACAAATGTATACTCTATGGGTAATTTGAGAACTATGTTGCATCAAAAAGATCAGATGATATCTCAGCTACAAAGGCAATTGAAGGAGACTGAAAAGAGTATTAGTCAAGAGATAAGCAAGGGTCTGGAACGAGCTATATCCAATGATATTCAAGAGATTCAAAAAATGAAAGCAAGCTTAGAGGAAGCAAATTAGAAAATACAGGTCAGTCAAACACAGGTCTTACAGCAAGAAGAAATGAATAGACAATTACAAAATAAGATTAATTCCATTCAAAATCAAGTGGTAGAACTTGAAATATTCCAAGCCCAGGTGTTGGAAATACATACAAAGATAGAAAAAGAACAACATGGAGTGTTCTTTAATCTGAAATTTATTCAGAATTACTTTCAGGAAACAAGTAAATCCTTGGAGAGTATTCTCCTAAAAGAAAGAGAAGTGAAAGCAACCAGAACAAATTTTCAAAAAGAATTAGCTCTTTCAACAAAAGAGGAGGCCAGAGAGACTCATAAGCTATCTGTTTCAGAAAATATTAAAGGTGATATAGTAATCAAAGTATGGGAGCAAACCTCGCAGAAAACAAGAAAATAACCAGAGAGGTTAATGACAACTATCAAGAAATTTTCAACCTTTTAGAGAAGGCTTCATTAAACATTGGAAGAAACAACTGTCCAGGGTTGTTAGGAGAAATTAACATTGTTAAGCATCAGTTAATATTCAAAGAGGATCTGGAATAAATTCAGGTAGAGATTCCACAAATAAAGGTAATCAATGTCACTCAAATTGACAAATGGATAGTGATGCCAAACTTAAAGTTACAAACTATTAAGTTCACAAGAAGGATAATCAAAGATCATCTGCCTGAACTATAGAGAAAGTTCTTCTTATTTGAGGCGAAAGATATCCCAAAAGCTCCTAGAGTTTTGGTGCAATTTCTGGGAAAATGCATTCGTTCTGTTAAGACAGAAGAAGGAAGTTCATCAACACAGACATGAAATATTGTTTTGGATATTTTTCGTCATTGAAATAATAAAGCAGTTAAAATAGAAATGTAAACGGTTCAACATTTCTCATTCATGTAACCGTTAGTCTTTAGAAATTAGTTAATCGCCAACGGGATTTTTTTTTGGTGATCATTTATAAATATAATTTCACAAGATTGAGAAAAGGCTTTTCATTTTTTGGGAGCCGATTGTATTAGAAGTTTTCTGATTTACAATGATATAGATAATGTAGAAGAGATTCTGAATTCTGTCACCTTGAAGCTATGTGTTCCTTCACTCTATTTTCAATATCTTTCAATATCTTTTATTCCATGTCTTTTAATGAATTATCAACTATAGTTTAATTCAAAATTCTACTGTAGTTTGAATTTATTTGATTATCTAATCATTTACAGTTTTTCCTCTGTGATTGCTATCAACAATTTCAAGACCTATAGGTCTGTTGGATGGTTATATCTTATACTCCATTAGAAATTTTGTTTTTTTCCCCTTCTTCTATTATGATATGAGATTCTTTCAAGATTAAAGCCTCATATTCTCCAACAGTGTTACTTTGTTTTTATTTTAATATTCTCAAATTACTTCAAGTATAGGAAACAAACTTTACTGTTATTATGTTATTATTTTGAGTTCCAAAATTCCTTTTCTATTTCATCCCACAAAACTGAAGCAATAATTTCCAAAACTTTTTATAATTTAATAAAATTTTGATCCTCATGACTGTCCCAAGTAATAGACAATCTAACATAGAACCCGACCTATAGGATCAAACTAGCATTGCTTTGAACTTATTTAATACTATCCTGCAAATAACAACTACTCGAGTCAAATTAGAACGTTCATGGGCAGTTATTGAGAGAGACATTAACATCCAAGAACAATGGGAAGCTAGACAGAGACAGTTGAGAAACCAACTCTAATTTACCCTTCATAATTGATTCTTACTCAATTCTCTTTTTTTTTTCGGATGCCTTGACAGTATTCTTTAGATCCTTAAAGTATAAACTCAGGAACAACATCTAACCATAATTGTTTACAACTCGGATATGACCAATCCCCTTGATTATTCCATGCGAAGAAAAAATCCCCATGGGAGTAGTGTAAGTTAATAACCATTGAATATAGTCTAAAAAAAATATTTGAAGAAAGTGTCGAAGAATTTGGGGATAGGGAAACAAGTAAGGATGACAAAATAAATCTAGCAGCTCTTCCCCAATTTCATAGAATGATCACTAAGGTCCTAAACACTTTTATCCTTGAATTTGAATCCCTTTGCAACACTTATGAATTTAATAATTATGCCCAACTGAGAATTTTCCCGTCTACTTTGAAGGAAATATCCCTCAAATTGTTCATAGGTCTAGATATACATAATATTTAGACATGGGAAACTATGAAGAATATTTTTATAGAGAAATACATTGAATATTGAAAATATGTAGACTCAAGAGATTAACTATTCCAAATGACTTATAAAGGAGAAATCATTATAGGACTATGTTAATATATTTCACTTTGGTTAAAAGAGATCTATCGATTACTCAATTGACAAAAACTCTCCTAAGACAATTCTCTTGATAGAAGTAAGAGATAATGATATGGAAGCTTTAAATTTGTTCACATTTGTAGATATTTACAAATGCACTTATGATGAGATAATAAATGTTTGAAAAAAACTACTCAAGAGTTTCTACTAAAAGGGGTAAAGGAATCAAAGACTCTCCTAAGACAATTCTCTTGATAGAAGCAAGAGATAATGATATGGAAGCTTTAAATTTGATCACATTTGTAGATATTTACAAATGCACTTATGATGAGATAATAAATGTTTGAAAAAACTACTCAAGAGTTTCTACTAAAAGGGGTAAAGGAATCAAAGGAATTCTTGAACAAACCTCCATGACCATAGCTAGATTAACAGAAGTAGAAATTGAAAATATGTTGGAGATATGAAGACAAATATTTTAAAATATATGGCAATCCATTTGGATACACTCCAAGTCAAGATAAAGAAAGAGGAAACTAAAAATGATTTGGCAGTTATTTTTCCAAAGTGCACAAAAATGCCCACTAAATAACATATAATTATACAACATTTACAAATAAAATGATGAAATCAATCATTTCCCACAACTACTAAGTTTGAAGGCTTTATATGAGGGAGCGTATCAGAATTTGGAGTAGGTCTATCTCATCAACCACCAAAGGAAACAAATACCATGCATAACTAGTCAAGGTATGCCATATGAACACCCTCAATATTTCTATTATTCTTGGAATAGTCAATTTAATCCCTTGAAAAATTAGTATTCTCGACATTGGAAAAACCCATTTNTTAAATTTGATCACATTTGTAGATATTTACAAATGCACTTATGATGAGATAATAAATGTTTGAAAAAACTACTCAAGAGTTTCTACTAAAAGGGGTAAAGGAATCAAAGGAATTCTTGAACAAACCTCCATGACCATAGCTAGATTAACAGAAGTAGAAATTGAAAATATGTTGGAGATATGAAGACAAATATTTTAAAATATATGGCAATCCATTTGGATACACTCCAAGTCAAGATAAAGAAAGAGGAAACTAAAAATGATTTGGCAGTTATTTTTCCAAAGTGCACAAAAATGCCCACTAAATAACATATAATTATACAACATTTACAAATAAAATGATGAAATCAATCATTTCCCACAACTACTAAGTTTGAAGGCTTTATATGAGGGAGCGTATCAGAATTTGGAGTAGGTCTATCTCATCAACCACCAAAGGAAACAAATACCATGCATAACTAGTCAAGGTATGCCATATGAACACCCTCAATATTTCTATTATTCTTGGAATAGTCAATTTAATCCCTTGAAAAATTAGTATTCTCGACATTGGAAAAACCCATTTCCACCCCAGTAGTAATGGAAATATTCAAGTTTCCAAAATTAGTAGCCACATTTTTTTCCTTATCAACCACCCCAACAAATATAATGGTTTACTCAATAGAAACCTTGGAAATGTCACCAAAACTAGAAACCAAATTATAAACAAAAAGAACTAATGCCACCTCCTCAACCAACCAATACTCCACAACATACTAGGCTTTCATTGATATAGTTTGTTTTTATGTTTTACATCTAGAGATTTAAGGGGAATGGGAATTATTAGATACGAGGTTCAAACCCAAGTGTTGTGTGCAAAGTGGGTGATTTGAGTGATGGAAGGAAAAGAGGCTACTTGTGTGGGACAATCTTAAGTGAAAGTTATCCCTAGTTAATACTAACAAGGTTATCATATAAATAATCCATGAGCTTATTCTTAAAGACTTTTTGTTAAATTTAAGTATCCCTAAAAATCATACATATTGGTGTTGGGACGGGAAATGGGGTACATCCATGAAATTTCACAACTACAATTCAACCATGGGGTACAAGTGGATTTGCTCTAATCGTTTGAAGGCCATTTGAATCAAATATGACAACTGAAATCCAAGCAAAGAGCATGGTTGTTTTTCTAAGAATCGTATCGAAACCCATTATTGATCAAAAAAAGAAGCTTTTACATGGAGCATGGTTGTGGGAGGCATACCTACAAATAAAATACTCAAGTACATCAAGGTGAAAAAGGAATCTCAAGAGTGTTAGGAAATTAAACACTTCCACGCTAAACCTATTCCCTTCTGGATCCTATTCCCTTTTGGGATTTTGTAATTGGGGTGGAAAAAGTAACTCTTTAATTATATTACCTTGAAAGGGATTTTCATTTTGTCTATACCTTTCCATACCCATGCCCTACAAAATAATTTTCATCTTTCATTTTTTTTGTAATTTATTAAATTAATCAACAAAAGATTGTTTACACTATGTGTTTAAACACTTATATGTGTTTAAACAAAATTGAATATCCTTGGTTTCTTAATATTGTCTTTTGATATGCTTTGCTTATCTTGGTTTTTTGAGTCACACACCTATTATTTCTTCGACAACAAGGATGACATATTTGCAACTATTTTCTCTTAAAGAGTTTGAATAGAATTCCATTTCTTGTCTTCTATGTTCTATGATCCATGGTTGGTAGAGGAGTTAAATCGTTATCCTTGATTATGGATCCTAACCCCAAAGGGATAAAGAGAGTTGAAATCATGACCTCCCCAACTTTGGGGGAGATATCTCATGTTTGGCTCATGAATGCTTGATCTAACCCTCAGGGCTTCTATGTTCTCCAATATATTGCATGGTAGCAATGTGGGTTCTCCACTGTTATTTATTATCAAGGAGAGGTTTCCATCATAAGCCAACACCCTCTAATTCAAAGGTGGTTAGGTTTCTAACATAATTGTGGCTATATGTTGCTACAACAAAGAGGCAACAAGCATATAGGTGTGGAGGGATCTCACCATGAATTGAACTTGGGTCATCATTACGGTAACTGCTTCAAATTGCCTCTAGACCATAGTGCGACGGGTGTGCATGCACACACACACACATATCTTGAAAATACTATATTCTCCATTATATTTCTTTGGATCCTATTCCCTTTATGGTTTTTCTAACTAGAGTGGAAGAAATAACTCTAATATGCAACTTATGGAACTATGCAACTAGTATATGCGACTTATGCAACTATATGTAACTATATGCAACTTATGAATGTGTGACCTATATCCTCCTAATGCAACTTATGAATGCAACTATATCCTCCTAATGGCTCTAAGTTCCTTATTAGAGGCCTTATGAGCCAACTATGATGCATAAAACCTGTGAATGGTGCCCATATGGTGTCCAAATAGCCATTATTATTATTTAAAGCATACCAATGTGTTGGGAAGGCCTTGGTATAAAGGAAAATAAGATGATCTCTTTAGGGGGAAATATTGCTAGGAATTCATTGAAGCGACTTCTCAAATCTAGTGTTAAACTCTCTGACAGTTTCATTCTCATTCCTTCCTATCTCAGTAAGTTGCTGCAACAACATATTAGGGGTTGGTCTAGCCTCGGTCTTGAATAAATTAAGATCAAGAAGATTTATTTAGAGAAACTTTATGGAACTTATGCAACTTTACGCACCTTTGTGCAACATGCAACTTTATGCAACATTAATGCAACTTATGCAACTTTATGCAACATGCAAATTTATGTAGCAATGCAACTTATGCATCTTTACACAACTTTATGCAACTTTATGCAACATTATGCAACATGCAACTTTATGTAACAATGAAACTTATGCAACTTTACTCAACTTTATGCAAAAATGCAACTTATGCAACTATGCAACTATATGCAACTTATGCAACTATGCAACTTGTATATGCGTTTTATGCAACTATAAGAAACTTATGAATGTGTGACCTATATCCTCCTAATGCAACTTATGAATGCAACTATATCCTCCTAATGGCTCTAAGTTCCTCCTTAGAGGCCTTGATAGCCAACTATGATGCATAAAACCTATGAATGGTGCCCATATGGTGTCCTAATAGCGATTATTATTAATTAAAGCATATTAATGTTGCCCATATTCCTAATTCGAGGCCTTGACCTTGGTCATTAAGCACATGAATCTTAATCCACCCAAGCACCATAGTCTATTAAATAGGATAGATGTGGTGGTTTGAGGCCATGTTAATGACCAATGAGCCAAAGAAAATATGTTTAGTACCTAAGGCCCTTTTTTCCCTCTCTAGTCATGGTACACACCTTGAGACCTATTCTTATTATAAAAACGTACCAATGATTCCAAATGCAACTATATTGAAACTATATTCTCAAATATTGGTGAGTGGTCAAATGAAACTATATTGCATCTTATGCAACTATATGCAACTTATGCAACAATTTTGTATGCAACTATATGCAACTATTCAACTATATGCAACTATGCAACATGCCTTATGTTATTTCCCTATAAACCTATATGCAACTATATGCAAGTAGGACCTAAAAACCTTATGTTCTTTCCCTGACCATGGACATGACCTAAGTTCCATACATGGTGTGAAAAAATTGTGAATGACACCCATATCCCACCCAAGCACCATAGTCTATTAAATAGGATAACTGTGGTGGTTTGAGGCCTTGTTAATGTCCAATGAGACAAAGAAAATATGTTTAGGACCTTAGACCCTTTTTTCCCTCTCTAGTCATGGTACACACATTGAGACCTATTCTTATTATGAAAACGTACCAATGGTTCCAAATGTAACTATATTGCAACTTATGCAACTATATTGCAACTATATTCTCAAATATTGGTGATTGGTCAAATGAAACTATATTTCATCTTATGCAATTATATGAAACTATATTGCAACTATATGCAATTTATGCAACTATATTGCAACTATATGCAACTATATTGCAACAAATTCGTATGCAACTATATGCAACTATGCAAGATGCAACTTATGCAACTTTATGCAACTTTACGCAACTTTATGCAACTTTACGCAACTATATGCAACTATGCAACTATATGCAACTATATGATGGATAGGTGTGGCAATTTCAAATTTATGCAACTAAATGCAACTATATGCAACTGTGTTGGTACTATATTGCAACTTATGCAACTATATGCAACTATATTGCAACTTATGCAACTTATGCAACTATATGCAACTATATTGCAACAATTTCGTATGCAACTATATGCAAATATGAAACTATATGCAACTATGCAACATGCAACTTATGCAACTTAAGAAACTTTATGGAACTTATGAAATGTTATGCAACTTTATTACAACTTATGCAACTATATTGCAACTTATGCAGCTATATTGTAGCTAAATGCAACTATATTGCAACTATATGCAACTAGGTGTGGCAATTTCAACTTTATGTAACTATATGACAGATAGGTGTGGAAATTTTAATTTTATGCAACTATATGCAACTGTGTTGGTACCAAAAATGTATATTCTCACGATAATTTATCTTCTTGTTTTAACGAGTGCAGGTACCACCAAATAGGTATCTGTCGTATCTATTTTCCTCGAGTTATGATCAAGATATAGTAAGAGAGGTTGAAAGTGAGACGTGTTGTACTATATCTACCAGTTCTAGATCAACTAGGTTGGAAAAGGTAAGGAAAATATTTTGTACCTGCATGCAATTTTTAATTGCCAACAGAGGGTTGTGTAATTATGATGCTGAGAGAATAGGTGACATTGAGTTTCCCTTGAGGTATAGACATCTAATGTAGTGATGGGAACCTAAGGAGCTACCTGAAGTGGACACAGATTTCTTCATCCGTGGGAGGATGTATCACATTGCTCCTTCGTCCTTACATGGATGGAATAAAGGTCGGCTATGGAATTGTAACTAAATTGATGGAGTATGTGAGACCATTATACAAATACAATCACTGGTTGATGTTGGTCCGATATACGCAAAGTATGTGGAGATAAGGAGTTGATGCAAATTATATACAACTACTAGATAACAATCAAAATAAAGGGGCAAGTATCTATATTGATGGAAGGCCAAAATCTAATGGAAACATTGCAGGATTTATAAATAGTACACGACCAGTGGAAACAACTAAGAAACCAAATTGCATATTTGAGGCACGCGAAGGAAATCGTATATTTGTATGTGCAACAAAAACAAGAGTTTGAGGTGAAGAGTTGTTGATCAATTACAACTTAAATCGAATAGATGGAGAGGGTGACCGTGAAAAGGCATGCACTTTTCCTCAACAGGTAAATGTTAAATACACTAAAAAATTATGACTACAAAAACTAAATTCCAGAAATTTCATTATTTGTTTTTTCTATTATTACTGCAATATTTCATTTTCTTAATGTTACAGGTGAATTTCATAACTTTTATTGATTGATTTATTGTGTCAACATCTGTCTAGGGTGACCGTGGTAGAAAATCACCCACTACATCTCTCCAGGGTGACCGTGGAAAGGAACCCATTGTGCCTCAGGAGGGAAATGTTAAATACAGTAACAACTTATGACTACAACAACTAAATTTCTAAAATTTCATTTTTTTTTTTCTGATATTACTCCAATATTTCATTTTTTAAATGTTACAGGTGATTTTCATAACTTTTGTTGATTGATTTATTGTGTCAACTTCTTTCCAGGGTGACTATGTCCAAGTTTCACCCACTACATCTCTCCAGGGTGACTGTGGAAAGGTACTCGTAGTGCCTTACTGAGTAAATGTTAAATACATTAACAACTTATGACTACAACAACTAAATTTATGAAATTTCATTATTTTTTTTTGGATATTAATCCAATATTTCATTTTTTAAATGTTACAGGTGAATTTCATAACTTTTGTTGATTGATTTATTGTGTCAACTTATGTCCAGGGTGACTGTGTCCGAGTTTCAAAAGCTACATCTCTCCAGGGTGACCGTGTCTGAGTTTCAAAAGCTACATCTCTCCAGGGTGACTGTGGAAAGGCACCTACAGTGCCTCACTAGGTAAATGTTAAATACAGTAACGACTTATGACTACAACAACTAAATTTCTGAAATTTCATTATTTGTTTTCTAATATTACTCCAACATTTCATTTTTTAAATGTTAGAGGTGAATTTCATAACTTTTGTTGATTGGTTTATTGTGTCAACCTCTGTCTAAGGTGACCCTGTCCTAGTTTCACCCATTACATCTCAACAGGGTGACCGTGGAAAGGCACACACAGTGCCTCACCGGATAAATGTTAAATACAATAACAAATTATGGCTACAACAACTAAATTTATGAAATTTTGTTATTGTTTTTCTAATATTACTGCAATATTTCATTTTTTTAATGTTAGAGGTGAATTTCATAACTTTTGTTGATTGATTTATTGTGTGAACATGTGTCTAGCCTCCCACAAAGGATATTGATGAGGACAAAATATATTATTCGACAAATGAAATGACAACTGTAACAAAGGCCTTGAAGAAGGCTAACATGGAATATCTAGGTTTGATTAGCAAAAGACCCCTGACATAGGAGGACATGGAAAGAACTGTAGAGCTACAAATTACAATAACTAATTTTTGGGTAAGTGGCACCTTTACATATTTTTATTAGCTATGACAATTTCATATATGTTTTTTAGTTTTATATTTTGTATATGATTTGATAAAGAAATTTTTTATGTTTTTAGGAGTTTTTAAACCCCGTGCGTGGGGAACGTGTTGATCCTGCAAATGCTATAGGTAGAATAGAGGGTCCAATGAAAAAAAACGGTTGACATAGCAAAGTGAAAGTGAGGATTTTTGAGCTTCCTAAGGTTCCCCTAGAATCCATTGATGAGCAGGGTGATTTTGACCAGAATGACATGCCAGAGCATGATGAGCCGGAGCCTGGGACTCCACATGATGACTCCGGAGAGGAACATAGTGTAGGTGCATAGGATACTATTATACATGGAGCATAATGAATTAAAAGAACCAGATCACTAGATGTGACCTTTCTGGTGGATGACACATGTGTTCCGATAAAGATTTAGAAGATTGCAAGTAATTGTCTCATTAATTGATTCATTTTTTTCATGAAATTGAAATGGACATTTGTTGACATTATTAATTGATTAATGGATAACACGTTACTATAGGAAATAATGTTTTCTATAGAAAATTACATGACAAAGCATTGGAGTTGTTTGGCCCCGCCATTCACACACGGTGGAATGGCCAAGATATATAAAAGAAAGATGATTTAATAGATCACATGGTAAAATTGTTCGGCAACACTTTCAACAAGAAAGTGGTTACAAAGTTGGTTGGTGAGAATTTAAAATACACCAAGGCCCAGTATAGGGATAAATTGCAAATAGACCTCAAGCACGAGTTCCCTCCCATGGTTCCCGAGAAAGAGTGGAAGGTGCTAATAGAGGATGCAAAGGAGAAATTATTTTAAAAACAAGGATGACAACCATGAGATGGTCAATCAAGGTACAACACATGTCATATTATCAGTGAAATATGAGCATTTATGTTTTTCTTTCCCGTTTTAAGTAGCAATTAT
>SNQJ01S0032624.1:0-18614 GCA_010110895.2 Picea sitchensis
CAATGACTTGCAATTGAATCATACACATTATACATTGGGATGTTGTTGGACACCTAAAAGTGTCACAATCGGTTAGTGGTTATCCAAAAACCATCAGATACATGGTATCATTTGGTTAGTGGTCATCCCAAACCACAGATTCAGATATCACTTCAGTGATACACTGATATTAGAGTGGTGATACTACATGTTCACCAATTAGTAGAAGACATCAGATTCTTCTAGCTAAAATACTTGGCAAAATGATCAAATTGTCAAGCAATCAAGGAATGTTCATATATTGCAGCTGTTCACTTCCATATCTCAGCTCTCTTCCAGTTCATTTCAAATGAACATGTTTAGCATCTAGATTGGCGGTTTTTCAAGCAGTTCTTCATTGAGGCTCAACACAAGAGTTTTAGTATGAAGACTTGGAATTAATACTAGTTTATGCTTTATTGCTGGTATTATTGATCGGACTTGTGATTGAGGGGGGGATTGTTAGCCTATGGCTTACCTTTACCAATCTCTAAGTCTAAATTGTCACCTATATTTGTATTATTCATTTAGGATATTAGTAATATATCCTCAAGTGATGACTAATGATTTAGTTCATATTGCCTAGCCTAGTCATGCATGATTTTAGGATCTAGAACAAATCTCTCTATGAGGTGGCATCACCCATTGTACTATAAATATGTAACATTGGAGTGAATACAATGTGTTGGCTAGTGAGCCTTTTCCACCATGTTGTTGTTCTTGTTTATGTTTTATCAGTCAAATCTACAAGATTAAAAGAAAAAATGTCAAGTGTATCATTAAAACTAATGGAAAGTTTTCATAACAGGGAAATGGAGTTTAGAAAAGGGTTATAAAATCAAGCGTTTCTATCAATATCAAATAGCATATTTATTAGTCCCTGTTGAAGCCCTGGGACTATAACAATCATTTTTTTGTTGACCGCAATTTTGTTTTTGCGTTGACCACAAATTTCTCCTTTTTTTTCCCATAATTTAACTTTCTTGTGAGCAATTCAATTTTTTTCTTGTCTTTTGATTGGTCCTTTAAAGAAATATCTTATTGCCGGGCTGCCAATGAGAATTTAATAAGCAAGTTAATCATGCAACTGTAGCGGATGGTTGGAACGAGTGCATGTATGAGTCTCAAAGTTTGGATACCATCTTGGTTTTCGAAGGTGGATGGAATGGGTGCATGTACAAGTCTCAAAGTTTTTATACCATCTTGGTTTCTGAAGCTTTCTATTGTGTCAGTTGGTAATTGTTGGTAATTGGGGACATTTAAAACTATGGGCCAGACTATTTGTTTTCGTTTTTGTTGTTGATTTTTGATGTTTATATATATATATCGATTTAATAAATACATATTATTCACTTTTGATTCTTCATTAAATTTAGTACAATTCATAGATTTTGAAGATATTTTTGCGTATTGTGCGAGAGCTTTTATGGATTACAACTAGTTTAATTTTTTAACAGTAGACAGATTTACCTGTAACTTGTATTTGTAAAGTGTTTGCAATACTTGTTGAACATGCTAAAGGTGTTGATCTGGTATCTTGATTTGATCAATGGTGTTCCATATTAGTTTATGTATTTCACAAACAAGTGCAATTAGTTCATCTACTTCTTGCTTTATAGTGTATGTCTCATGCATAATGAAACTACTATGTTTTATTGAAGTTTGTTGTGGTATTGGTGTAATGTTTGATAAAAACGCTTCACTCAAAGTTATCTTATATGTATGAACAAGATAGACAAGTCTTGGAACTTTTCAATGTAAAAAATGGTATATAATACATACTTTTAGTTTAATCCTTTCTCTGCTTCCTTTATGCAGTACCAAGTATGTTCAATAATTTATCCAAAATTACAGATAATGGGTATTTTTGGAAGATTTTGGTCTATTAAGTATTTTATACAAAATTAATGATAACAAGTTTTTTAAGAAGATTTTGGTTTTGTTTTGGCTTTGACAATACATTTTAGTAACAAGTATATTCAATAATTTATAGAAAAATAATGATAATAAGTAGTTTTAGAAGATTTTGGTTTTCCGTTGGTTTCAAGGTTACATTTTAATTGTCCAGATTCTAGAAAATTAATGATATTGGGTACAATTTTAAAAGATTTTGGTTTGGTTTTGATTTTAAGATACATTAGATTCTTGTGTGTGATAATAAATGTAAATCATAATTATATTAACTAAACTCTAGATATATTCATATACAATTTATGAATATAAAATTTTAGTTTCATCATTTCTTTGCTTCCTTTATGCCGTACCAAGTCTGTTCACTAATTTATACAAAATTAGTGATAGTAGGTAGTTTTTGAAGATTTTGGTCTATTAAGTAATTTATGTATTTCATAGACTTGTGCAATTAGTTTCTCTGCTTGTTGTTTCATAGTGTGTGCCTCATGCATAATGCAACTACTGTGTTTCATTGAAGTTTGTGGTGGTATTGGTGTAATGTTTGATCAAAGCACTTCGCTCAAAGTTGTTTTATTTGTATGAACAAGATATACAAGTCTTGCAACTTTTCAGTGTAAAAAATTGTGTATGTCTCATGCATAATGCAACTACTGTGTTTTATTGAAGTTTTTTTATGTTTTATTGGCCGTGCGGGGGATATACCCATGCATAGGTGTGAAAGATATATCTATGAAAACGATAAGTCTGTGCTGAAGATATATCTATGCAGAAGATATATATGTTTAACACTAATTTTTAAGCTAGGCATATGCATAAAAGCATTTTGTTCACTTTATATACTTATTTTTTAATATATGTATATATGTAAAAGCATTGAGATATCTAAAAAGTTAAAATAATTTGGTGTTAATGTTTGCTGATTATAAACAAAAAAAAGTTGTTTTATGTAACCATTTTATGTGTGTAAAATAAATATTAATATTTAGGTGCAATTAGTTCCTATGCTTCTTGCTTCATAGTGTATGCCTCATGAATAATGCAACTATTGTGTTTTATTGTCAATGCGGGGCATATACCTATGTGGTGGTGTGGAAGATATATATATATGCGGATGATATGTCTATGCATACAATATATATGTAAATAACAATATTTTTTAAGTTAGACATATGCATAAAAACAATTTGTTCAATTTATATACTTATTTTTTAATATATGTATATACGTAAAAGCATTGAGCTATCTAAAATGTTAAAAGAATTTGGTGTTAATGTTTCCTGATTATCAACAAAAGAAAGATATTTTATGTAACTATTTTCTTTGTGTAAATTACATATTAATATTTAGGTGCAATTAGTTCCTTTGCTTCTTGCTTCATAGTGTATGCCTCATGCATAATGCAACTACTGTGTTTTATTGAAGTTTGTTGCTTCATATTTTATGTCTCATGCATAATGCAACTACTGAGTTATATTGAAGTTTGTTGTGTTTTATTGGCTATGCAGGGGATATACATGTGCAAAGGTGCGAAAATTATATACGTGCAGACGATATGTTTGTGCCGAAAATATATCTGTACGGAAGATGGAAGATACATATTTTTAACAATATTTTTTAAGTTAGGCATATGCATAAAAGAAATTTGTTCACTTTATATACTTATTTTTTAATATATGCATATACGTAAAAACATTGAGATATCTAAAAAGTTAAAATACTTTGGTGTTAATGTTTACTGTTTCTCAACTTTTACATGTTGTTGGGGAGACATTCAATTTCGACATCAAGGTTATCTTGCATTTTCATTTAGCTATATTAAGTTTCACTATTTATCTCTTGTGCCGAGAACTCTACCCACTTTGCTTCCCACAATTCTAAGTTAAACATATGCATAAAGAAATATTGTTCACTTTATATACTTATTTTTTAATTTATGTATACACATAAAAACATCAAGATATATAAAAAGTTAAAAGACTTTGGTGTTAATGTTTGTTGATTATCAACAAAAGAAAGTTGTTTTATCTAACGATTTTATGTGTGTAAAATAAATATGAATACTTAGGTGCAATTAGTTCTTCTGCTTCTTGCTTCATAGTGTATGCCTTGTGCATAATGCAACTACTGTGTTTTATTGATTTTTGTTGCTTCATAGTGTATGCCTCATGCATAATGCAACTAATGTGTTTTATTGAAGTTCATTGTGTTTTGATTGGTTGTGCAAGGGATATACCTATGCAGAGGTGCGAAAGATATATCTGTGTGGACAATATGTATGAATCAAGAAGTAGATGAACTACTTGCACTTAAATATTAATATTTATTTTACACACATAAAATAGTTACTTAAAACAACTTTCTTTTGTTGATAATCAACAGACATTAACACCAAAGTCTTTTAAATTTTTAGATATCTCAATGCTTTTACATATATACATATATTAAAAAATAAGTATATAAAGTGAACAAAATGCTTTTATGCATATGCCTAACTTGAAAAATAATGTTAAACATATATATTATCCACAAAGATGTATATTCCACACCTCTGTATAGGTATATACCCCACACAACCAATAAAACACAACAAACTTCAATAAAACACAATAGTTGCATTATGCATGAGATATACACTACAAAGCAACAAACCTCAATAAAACACAGTAGCTACATTATGCATGAGACATACACTATGAAGCAAGAAACATAAGAACTAATTGCACCTAAATATTAATATTTATTTTTCACACATAAAATAGTTACATAATACATTAATCCCAAAGTCGTTTAACTTTTCATATATCTCAATGGTTTTATGTATATACATATATTAAAAAATAAGTATATAAATTGAACAAAATGATTTTATGCATATGCCTAACTTAAAAAAGATTGTTAAGCATATATATCTTCTACACATATATATCTTTTGCATAGACATATCGTTCTTACATATATATCTTCTGCACCTCCGCACATGTATATCCTTTGCACAACCAATACAACACAACAAACTTCCATAAAACAAATTAGCTATATTATGCACGAGACACAAGCTATGAAACAATAAACTTCAATAAAACACAATAGATGCATTATCCATGAGGCATACACTATGAAGCAACAAATTTCAATAAAACACAGTAGGTGCATTATGCATGAGGCATACAACATGAAGCAAGGAGTGAAGGAAGTAAATGCACCTAAACATTAATATTTATTTTACACACATAAAATAGTTACATAAAACAACTTTCTTTTGTTGATAATCAATAAACCTTAACACCAAAATCTTTTAACTTTTTAGATATTTCAATGCTTTTACGTATATACATATATTAAAAAATGAGTATATAAAGTGAAAAATTTCTTTTATGCATATGCTTAACTTAAAAATCCTATTAAACATATATATCTTCCGCACAAATACATATTTGGCACAACCATATAGCCTGCACAGATATATCTTCCACCCATCCACATGTATATCTCACGCACAGTCAATAAAACACAACAAACTTCAATAAAACACAGTAACTCCATTATGCAGGAGGCATACACTATGAATCAACAAACTTCAGTAAAAAATAGGAGCTGCATTATGCATGAGGCGCACACTATGCAACAATAAGCAGAGGAAGTAATTGCACCTAAACATTAATATTTGTTTTACACACATAAAATAGTTACATAAAACAAATTTCCTTTGTTAATAATCAACAAACATTAACACCAAAGTATTTTAACTTTTTAGACATCTCAATGCTTTTACATATATACATATATTAAAAAATAAGTATATAAAGTGAAAAAAAAAGATTTTATGCATGCCTAACTTAAAAATCATGTTAAACATATATATCTTTCACACATATATATCCTTGGCACGGACATATAGTTCGCACATATATATCTTTCCCCCATCCGCACATGTATATACACCACACAATCAATAAAACAAAACAAACATCAACAAACTTCAACAAAACATAGTAGCTCCATTATGTATGAGGAATACACTATGAAACTACGAACTGCAATAAAACACAATAGTTGCATTATGCATGAGGCATACACTATGAATAAAGAAGCAGAGGAACTAATTGCACCTAAATATTAATATTTATATTACACACATAAAATGGTTACATAAAACAATTTTCTTTCGTTGATAATCAACAAACATTAACACCAAAGTCTTTTAACCTTTTAGATACCTCAATGCTTTTAAATATATACATATATTAAAAAATAAGTATATAAAATGAACACAATGCTTTTATGCACATGCCTAACTTAAAAAGTATTGTTAAACATATATATATTTTGTACAGATATATCTTCAACATAGACATATCATTCACACATATATATCTTCTACACCTCGACACAGGAATATCCCCCACACAACCAATAAAACACAACAAATTTCAATAAAACAAACTAGTTGCATTATGCACGAGGCATACACTATGAAGCAACAAACTTTAATAAAACACAATAGCTGCATTATGCATGAGGCATACACTATGAAGCAAGAAGCAGAGGAACTAATTGCACCTAAATATTAATATTTATTTACACACATAAAATAGTTACATAAAACATTAACACTGAGGTCTTTTAACTTGTTAGATATCTCAACATTTTTACGTATATACATATATTAAAAAATAAGTATATAAAGTGAACAAAATGATTTTATGCATACGCCTAACTTAAAAAATATTGTTAAACATATATATCTTCTACAAAGATATATTTTCAACACAAACATATTGTTCACACACACATATCTTCAGAATCTCCGCACAGGTATATCCCCCGCACAACTAGTAAAACACAACAAACTTCAATAAAATATAGTAGCTGCATTATGCATATAACGACCCTCCGTTACACCTAAGAAAAAGAGAAGCACAAAAGATAATTTTTTTTTTTGCATTAAGAAATTAACATCAACACATGATCACAACAACGCCTAATCAACAACATCATAAGTAAAAGCAATACCAACTACTCATCATGGAAATCACTAACGACACATTCAATGCATCAACGAAGGATAGTGACACATAAACATAAGTAGCGTAGCAGATCAACACATCATAATCATCTTGAAATGATTTACAACACGTACAATCAAATAATGAATATAAAATGACTACCCGCCCGACCTACCCTGCAAGATTAGGACCTCCAAGTCACATAAGCAACGCTCAAGCCTAGGTTCCAATTGATTTTAACCATTTAAGGTTTCAGGGCTGACGACTGTTCTGAGGAACAAGGAGGTGTCTACATCCCACTAACAAACAAGTCCAATCATCAACTAGATCCATCCATCAATCCTATTCATCAATTAATCATGGCGCAAGGGTAATCAATATCGTTATCAATCAAACATCAACAATTAAATATTCGTTGCGCGCGAGAGTAAACGATTATAGAACAATCACATGTCGACTTAAGTAAGGTGCAAGATAAATCTAGTCACTAAATCAGTCATATATCTAATAAATTCACGACGCTAGATTAGTTAACATTTAAATTCAAGGTGCAAAAGAATAATGACGAAGCAATCACATGCCCACTTAAATTAAGGTGCGCAAGTAAATTTTTTTACTAAACCAATCATGCATCATCATTATTGCAGGGGCACGGGTAATCAAGCTAGATCATTTTACATCCATCGTTAATCCAATGCGCAAGCAATCCAATAATTTAATCACAACATAATCCATGGCGCAAGGTAAATTTATAACTCAATCATTCATCAATTATTAATTATTCATTTCACGAGAGAAAACTATCGATTTATCTCATGGCACAACCAAGCTATATACTCACCAATAATACATCAATTTAAGGGAAGCAATAGTAAATTATACACATATCGTTATACATCAGCGTTGTTCATAATGCAGAATTCATCAACATTTATATCGTGGTGCGCGAATGATTTATTTGCTTAAGTAATCACCCCTCTACATTTTCAAGGTGCGCAAACAATCTAATTGTTAAATTGATCACACATCAACATTAATCAAGGCGCTCATGTAATCAAATCACATCCAAACATTCAATACATCTCTTTTAATACATGGCGCAAAATAAGTATCAATTCCAATTCATGCGCAAAGTAGTCATGTTTTTCAATGAGGCTTACAATTTACATTGTAAAGTCCCCAAATTAGGTTCTATTAATCTACAATAGTCCTTCAACAATTTAATTCATACTCAAGTAAAGTCTATACATCACCTAAATGCATGCATGAATATAATTCTTTCATTCATTTATAGACTGACCCAAAAATAAATCAAGCATTCAGTAGAGCATTTTATTGACAGGTCATAGATCTCTAAAGTGCTCATTAAAATTAACATTGATATATAAAATGACACTTAACAACGAATATTAAACTTGATGTAATATCCCACTCTTGTGTGCACTGAGCAGACTTATTCTTGAGGAAACTTGCGTGCAAGTGATCCAGTTCTTCATATGATTGGTTGATTTGATTATGATTATGAGATATTGTGGATTTGATCTTATGTTATTTTTGTTGTATTTACATCAAAAAGTGCTATTGACTGGGTTCTCCTAAGTGTGCAGGACTCTAGACGTTGAGGATGTTGAGGCATCGATGAAACCCATTGAACTCCATATCAAGTCAGGGAATGGACTGTTAGGGTTTAAATGTTGTTGATGTGACATATGTACATATGATTAGATATTATGATGTGGATTGTTATTGATGACATGGTTCGTTGATGGATGCAGACTGATGATAGCTTGCCGACCATAATCACATTTGGATTAAAGGGGTCCCGCACAAAAACTAGAGACATTGAGGGAGAGGTGTGGCAACAACCCTTCCACAGCCTACTAGCACTCCCGCCGTGGATCGAACTGCAGGTTAACGATTACCTAGTTTGAGAATAACCACGATGCCATGAGGGCAGACTATGACAGTCGCTCGTGATGATTCTAAGGGGTGCACAATAAGGCAGGGTTCTTATTCCTTAGAGGCCCTTAGTCTCCCACAAGATCACCTGACTGAGTATTGACTCTAGGGGTTTGACGTCTACCAAATTCATTCAAGAGGCGAGTGACACCCTTGGAGCATGTAGTGCGTCTTTAAGGGCATGTCGCGCAAATAAAATAGAAAGAGGTGAGTGGCATCCTTGGAGCACGTAGTGCATCCTGAAGGGCACGTCGCCATTTTAACTGATAAGTTAATAAACCTAGTGCCTAGAAAACTATGCCTCCTTAGGACCTGGTCGTCCTTAAAATGAATGAAGTGACGAGTAAGTCTAATAACAAATTTTCCCTTAAGAACTATAGCCAAGCCTAGTGAATTTAAAACCTAGGTCTAAGTAGAACCTTTGAACAAAAATAATTAGACATATAACAAGAAGGGGGTAAAGAAATTCAAACTTTAATTATTAAAGTAAAAATTATATTGGAGGATTAAATTTATTAAAAGGGTAAATGGTTGTTTTTTTACACTTGCTAAATCTGATTTTTTTTAATTAAAAATAAAAGGGGGAACTTAAAGAAAAAGGGAAACTTAAAGAAAAAGGGGGAAACTTAAAGAAAATGGAAACTTAAAGAAAAAGGGAAACTTAAGGAAAAGGGGAATGTCTAACTTAGTAGGGAATCTAGCCTTTGGAACTTTCTATTTATGAACTCAACTAGGAATTAAGTAAGGCATAAGTCATTTAAGAATTGTAAGGGAATTTTGGGACATCGAGGAGCATTTTTATGAATGCTTTTAGGTGGGTGAGGGAAATAGGAATTTTTAATTAATTAATAAACTTGATTTTCTGGTGCAACTAGGGGATCAGGCGACATGTGTACTGGGGAGGTTTTTCCTAATTAAATAAATGAAAAAGGAATCTAGTGAGGGTTTGGGAAACTAATGACTAAGAAACTCTATAAAAAAGATGACAGAGGAGGAGTATGGATCACATATGGCCTGTGTAACATTATGCTGCTGAAATTTTATCTTTACTGAACTTTCTCTTGTGGGAGTTGGGATACTCAGTTCGGGTAATGAGTGGTAGCTCGACCTTGTGAGGCAAGTTGGGATCTAACATTCTCTGGTATTGTGTGCTTATCCCCTTTGTGGCGCAGGTGACTCAGGGGAAAGAAGAGTACCCCTAGCGTTGGCTGGGAGGTACCGGTGAGGTCACATCGGTTGGCTACAAATACATTACTAAAATTATTGAAATAACAAATCAAAAGGATACGGACAATCATTACACAAACCTCTTGATTTGTTGGAAATTCGTGTCTAGTTAACTCTAACAGTAAGTTAATTTTGAATCTAAGCATGGGCATTTGTACATCTAAGATTATTTTTCCTTAATTATCAAAACCTGAATTTTTCCTCAGCTCATGTTGTGAACTCAAGGCAATTGAAAATATATATCTTTGGAATCTATGTGTAACATCCCACTCTTACGCACACTGAGAGAACTTATCCTTGAGGACACTTGTTTGCAAGTGATCCAGATTATTATACTATTGGTCGTTCGATTATGATTATGAGACATTATGGATTGACGATATGTTATTTTGTTGTATTCACATAGACAGGTGCTACTGACTGGGTTCTCCTAAGTATGCAGAACTTTGGACATTGAGGATGCAGAGGCATCGATGAAACGCCTTGGAATCTGGATCGAGTCAGGGAGAGGACTGTTGGGTTTGAATGTTATTGATGTGAAAAATGTACATATGATTAGATGTTATGATGATTGATTATTGTTGCTGACATGATTCATTTATGGATGCAGGTTGACGATAGCTTGTCGACCAAACTCACATGTGGAGTAGAGGGGTCATGCAGGACAACCAGAGACTTGAGGGAGAGGTGTGGCAGCATCCCTAACACAACCTACTGGCATTCCCGCCATGGCTCGAACTGTAGGTTAACGATTACCTAGCTCAAGAAGACCCACAATGCCATGAGGGAAAACTGTGACAGTCGCTCATGATGACTCTAAGGGGCGCACAATAAGGCATGGGCCTTATTCATTAGACGTCCTTAGTCTCCCATAAGATCACCTAGTGGAGTATTGACTCCAAGGGTTTTTGACGTCTACCAAAGTGAGTCAAGAGGCGAGTGGCACCTTTGGAGCACGTAGTGTGTCCTAAAGGGCACGCCGTGCAAGGAAAACAGAAAGAGGCGAGTGGCACCCTTAGAGCACGTAATGCGTCCTGAAGGGCACGTCGCACAAGGAAAACAAAAAAAATGCGAGTAACACCCTTGGAGCACCTAGTGCATCCTGAAGGGCACATCGTGATTTTAACTGGTAAGTGAATAAACCTAGTCAACCCTAAAATGAATGATGTGATAAGTAATATTTACAAACAATTTTTCCCTAATAAAAATGTCGCCCAACCTAGTGAAATTAAAATCTAGGTCTAAGAAGAACACGTGGTCCAATAATAATAATAATAATAATAATAATAAATAAACATGTAACAAGAAGGGGGGTAAGAAATTCAAATTTATTTATTAAAGTCAAAATTATAAGGAGGATTAAAATTAAAAAAGGGAAATGGTTGTTTTTATCTATTTTTGCTAATTTAATTTTAGATAAAAAGAAAAGAGGGTAAATGGGTGTTTCATCTACACTTACTAATTTAATTTTTAATTAAAGAAGAAAAGGGGGTAAATGGTTGTTTTATCTACACTTGCTAATTTGATTTTTAGTTAAAAAGGAAAAAGAGGGAAACTTAAAAAAATAGGAAACTTAAAGAAAAAGGGGGAAACTTAAGAGAAAGGGAAATGTAAAGAAAAAGATGAATATCTAACTTAGTAAGGAATCTTGCCCTTGTAACTTTCTAATTATGAACTCAAGTAGGAATTAAGTAAGGCGTAAGTCATTTAAGAAGTGTAAGGGAATTTTGGGACATCCAAGAGAATTTTTAGGAATGCTTTTAGGTGGGTGAGGGAAATAGGAATAATTAATTATTTAATAAAATTAATTTTCTAGTGCAACTAGGGGATTGGTCGACATGTGTATGGGGGAGGTTTTTCCTAATTAATTAAATGAAAAAATAATTTAATGAGAATTTGGGAAAGTAATTACTTGAAAACTCTATAAAAAGGATGGAGGAGGAAGAGTATGGATCTCATCTTTATGAGTAAAGTTACGCTGTTGAATTTTTTCCTTGACTGAACTTTCTCTTGTGGGAGTTGGGATACCCAACTCGGGTAACAAGTGGTAGCTTGACCTTGCGAGGTGAGCTGAATGCTAGCAGTTCTTTGGTATTGTGTGTGTGGCCCCTTTGCGGCTTGGGGGGCTCAGGGGGAAGAAGAGTACCCCTAGCGTTGGTTGGGAGGTACCAATGAGGTCACATCGGTCGACAAGCGAGAGCTGGACAGAGCATGCATGGGAAAATAACTTCAGAGCCTTCGTGTTTGACTAAGGTACGCCTGTTAAAGTTGTTACTTGCAATGAATTTAATTTACACATGTTACTTTTATGTGCTCGGTTGAAGATTTCATTGCCTTGAGTTTTCTGAACCTGCTTTCCTACGGTATTTGTAATCCCCTTGCTCGCTATATTCTGGATTAATTTTCCATGGAAAACCCCACCTCTGATTGCATTGACTTCTCTACATTTTATTTTATTGATTATTGTGAAGAAAATTTGAGTTTTATCTTCTATCTCTTATCCCTTTAGTTATTAGTCCGTGCCTGAGCAGTGGGCCAAGAGCTGAATCGACAGTCATCACTTTAGTGTTTAAAGACCTATAGATTCAAATGACCTGCTTTCATGTGCATGGATAATAAGTGAAGGATAAATTTCGCCCAGTTATCAAACCCTTACTTACCTCTGCATTTTTCTCTTGTGATTAATCTCAATTCCTTGTGCCTTATTGTGCTGAGTATCTTTGCGTTTTTGGTTGATTAATCTCTGATCGATTAGACTCTGCGATTTTGTTTGATTATCTTTGCGCTTTATCTTTGCGATTTCTTGACATTTTACCCAACGCTTGATTGGCAAACCTTTGCGATTTTATTTACTAATCCCATAAATTGTTTGGTATCATCGCTGCGATTTTAATGATGAATCGTAGTGCTTGGTTGGTTATTGACTGCGATTTACCTGTATTGACTGCGATGTAAATATTGACTGTGTTTTTAAGATGTAGTGATTTCTATTGTAATATATAGTGACTGGGATTTTATACACTGTACAACCTTTTAAAATAAAATGATTACGAATTTACCCAAGTGCTGTTACTTGGCAGAGAGTTCGTTGATAGAGTTTTTGTCTCCTTTTTACATGCTTTTACCAACGATTTTAATTTTGAGCGATTTCACTTTTTCTACATAGCGATTTACCCATTTATTTTACCCATCAATATCCTTACTAGACCGCCTTTACTGTTGGGCAACGATTTATTCATTAACCATGATTTTATTCTGGGCGTTTTCTTAAGCATTTAAATTTCACTTTTAACATGTATTTTACACAGTGATTCTGCTGGGCAACGATCCATTCTCCTTAGAGTTTCCATCCCACCTTAAACGTAATTGTTAGACAATGAATTGTATGCTGTGTAGTATATGACAACACTTTTAATGACTACGTTTTCAACCTGTGTATGACAGTGAAATCATACTTGAATGGAAATGAGTTTACACTTTAAATGACTACGTTTTTAACCTTTATGTGCGTCTAGTTTTTGAAGTCGTTTCTCCATTGAAATAACCATTCTAGGTGTCCAGATGGAAAACGTTTTTATTGTTAAATAACCATTGTATGCGGCTAGTTGAACTCATTTTTACCCATTTGTTTTACCCCATTTCATTTTGTCCAGTTCATTTTACCCAGTAATATTAATTGAATGTGTTTTGATTTCATTTCTATGTCTGCGTTTGATTATTGTCTGCGATTTTCTTGGTGTTTTTCCTAGCTAAGGTTGTGCCCCCTGGGCGAACTTATTAGCGTTGACAACGATGCATATTACGAAGATGTATCATATAACTCATTGATATCTATGATTACACATAAATATCGTATTAACTCCGTGTTTTCCCTTAAATATCTTGTCAGACAACAATTTTATTGTGAAAGAAATTACCATGATTATTGTTACGAATTTCAACGATTATTGATGAGAAATTACAACGATTAAGGTTGAACAAATTATTCAGTTTGTAACTTGTATATAATAGGATGCATGTTTCGACCTTTAAGTTCGGTGACCTATATAATAGACAACAACCATCATTTTGGTAGACAACATATTATACAGATGGCATCGATCTTTATACATACAACAATTATTAGATTTGTTAGACAACAATATTCGATATCAATATTAGTTAGCAAAATATTTTTGTGGGAATGATAGCATGTTATTGTAGAATGGATTCTCGAGGGAATATTTCATCGATGGCTAAACACGTCCTTTAAATGATGTATGCAACAATAGAATTTGTTGTGCAAGAATTTATTGTGTTGTATGAATGCTATAGTCGTCAGATTCCCTTGCGTCTTGTGGACTTGTTGCTTGGGCGCGTGGGTATAGTCTTCTTGTCAGTTAATTTAGTCTCCTAGCGCGTGGGATTCTTCTTGGGTTATTGGTCTAGATATGTTATGTTGCGCCAGGGTTACTTTCACGCTATCACTTGGTGACAACATGAATCCTGATGAGGGAATCATCGCGCACCCTGATGGATAGAGGCGAACAATAACCTGGCTGGAGTCTTGTGCTTCTTGATGTGGATGTCTCGTTCATTGTAGTGGATGTTGGTTATTAGTCTGTAATGCCTTAATGCGTTGGTMTTTGCACGCCATAAAGGTTTCTAGTTATTGGTCGACGAAGCCGCTGTGTCAGGTGGTTGATGTTTTCCTTTAGCTTGTAGGTGTTATCTTGCTTGTGTTGGGTGGGTAGTTGTTTTKATMTKTCTTTGATTATCGCATGTTTCATCTAGTTGCATGACGTGMAAGTGTGTTGAGTCATTGTTGTCTGTTGCCTGAATGTGTAAGTTGTGTTCGTCGTCAAGTCCTGCTGATTATTTGTTGTCGTTGATTGCCGTCCTACTTTAAAAAAAAAATTACACTTGCTTTGCGTCGCATGTAGTCGTAATGATTCGGGTCGTTACATATTTTATCAGAGTGGGTTCAACCCTTAGATAGTGGATCGCCATGCATTCCACTACAATAAACCCTTGAGTTTTAACCTAGCGCTAATTAAAAAATTTAACGTGTCCATGTGGTGATCTCGATTAGAGGACGCCATAGAGGTTCACAATGTGATGTCGTGGAAGGAGGTGTGATGCCTTCGGAAGTGGCCGCACCCTCAGAGTCTAACCCCCAAGGGGAGGAAGAAGTCCTTGGGATAGATACGATTGTTGTAATGGATGATGATGGTATGACAAGGTCCTTTTAGAGATTTTCAGAGGCCTTGATTCACCATTTGTACTGAGATGAGGCCAGGGTGCCTGTACCCCTGAGGGTCTGCAATGTTCCCCCCTAGTACCGTTAGCATTCACCAAGAACTCAAAAGGGATGAGTTCTCAAGTCTACGAGTGCTGAAGATAGCTGATCTTTTGAGTCATGGATGGAGAGAAAGGCATTGTGATTCAAACTTCGTGGTTATGAACTCCAACATGAAGGTCCGCAGGGCGGTCTTTCAATTGAAGAGGAGCACTCTTCTATGGTGGAAGACGCTCCTGCCTCTTTTGAACATGGAAGTTGGAGACGTGCCATGGGAGCTGTTCAAGGAATGGTTCCGAGAGAGGTATATGTATGAGGAATTCATTGAGAGTCAGCTCAACAAGTTCAACGCCTTGTGACAGGCCGACCGTACGATGCCTGAGTATGAGGCCCGTTTTATTGAGCTGCTTCGATACTATCCACACCTGGATACTTGTACTTCACAACCTTAGGGTCTTATGATGTTGTGATCGATATGGAATGGATGGAATCACATGATGTGATACTCGACTGTAATATGAAATGGTTGAGCTTGGTCGTTAATGAGGGACAAAGATGCGTGATTGTATGTCGGAAAAAGGGATTCTCCCTGAGGTTCATCTCTTCCTTGCAACTACGAAAGACCATGCGCAAGGGATGTAAGATTTATGCGATCCTTGCATTAAACAAGAAGGGAGTAGAAGAAGGTCTAGAACACCTTCCAGTGGTGAGAGAGTTTGTGGACGTCTTCGCTAAGTAGTTACCTGGGATGCCGCTAGAGAGGGAATTGGAATTTACCATAGACCTAAAACCGGGGACTGAACCGATAGCAATAACGCCTTATCGGATGTTGACTCCGGAGTTTCAAAAGTTGAAAATGCAACTGAAGGAGTTGCTGGACTTGGGACTTATACATCCTAGTGTGTTACCGTGGGGTGCGCTTGTTATTTTCATTCAAAAGAAGGATGGATGGTGGAGACTTTGGATTGACTACCATCAATTGAATAAGACAATGATCAATATTCAGTATCCGTTGCCAAGGATTGATGATTTGTTTGATCATATGAAGGGTGAGACGGTGTTTTCAAAGATTGACTTGAGATCAAGGTATCACCAATTACAGATCAAGGAGGATGACGTCCCTAAGGCCGCCTTTAAGACGAGATTTGGACATTCGAGTTTACTGTTTTACCTTTTATACTAACAAACGCCCTTGGGGTATATATGAGTTTGATGAACGGGGTGTTCCGCGAATACTTGGAAAAGTTTTTCCAAGTATTCATCGATGATATTTTGATTTACTCTCGGATGTTGGAAGAGCATGATGAGCACTTGCGCTTGGTATTACATTGTTTGCGAGAGAACAAATTGTATGGGAAATTGTCTAAATGCTCATTTTTATCAATCAAAGATTCACTACTTAGGGCATGCCATCTCCAACGAATGTATCGCCGTGGATCCAACAAGGGTCAAGGCTATTATGGAATGTCCTGTGCTGATGAATGTCCTGGAAGTGCGTAGCTTCATGGTTTTAGCGGGATACTATTGACGGTGCGTCGAGGGTTTCTCAAAGATAGAAAATCTGATTACAGAATTGCAGAACAAGAAGTTCGTTTGTACCAAGAAATGCGTGGAAGCATTTCAGAGGCTCAAGAAGTTGTTGACAACAACACCGATACTAAGGGTCCCTGACATTGACACTCACTTCTTGGTATGCACTGACGCATCCAAAGAAGGCTTAGGCAGAGTCTTGATGCAAAACGATCAAGTGATCACTTACATCTCGAGAAAGTTGAGAAGGCATGAGGAGAACTATGCGACACACGATTTGGAGTTGTTATCCATTGTTTATGTCTTGAGAGTTTGGAGACAATATCGTATTGGACAGAAATTGAAATAAAAACGAACCACTGTGGACTACAACACATCTTTACGCAAAGCGACTTGAACGCGCGACAACGACGTTGGTCGAAATTGATTAGCGAGTACGATTTCAAGATTACTTACATAAAGGAAAAAGTGAACAGAGTGGCTGATGCATTGAGTCGGAGACCACACATATTTTTGGTGGGTGATGCCTCTTCAGACGAATCTACTTGAAAAGATTCTATTTTTACAATGCGACGAATATTCGTACAAAGAGGTCAAGGATTTTTCGGACAAAACACAATGATGGTACCAATATTTGAAGGATTTATGTTGGACAACGATGGATTATTGAGATTTAACAATCGAATTTATGTACCACTGAACGATGATTTGAGGAGTTTGATCCTAAACGAGGCAATGTACATGGGTCACCTGGGAGTCACGAAGATGAGGGAAGACCTTAAACCCTTATTTTTCTGGAAAGGAATGAAGGAAGACATAGTCAACTACGTGGCAAGATGTCTAGAATGTTAGTAGGTGAAGGTTGAACATAGACATCCAACATGATTATTATAGCCACACGCTATTTCGAAATCAAAATGGGAGGTCATTTCGATGGATTTCATTGTTGGATTGGCACTGACGACAAGGAGAGACGACTCGATTTTTGTGGTAGTCGACACTCTGATGAAGAGTGTTCATTTATTCCTCTGCGTATGACATATTAGGCACCGAACATAGCTAGAGTTTAATCAACAACATTGTGAGGGTATGGCGTGCGTAAGAGGATTATATCCGATAGAGGATTGATGTTTACAAGATGATTTTGGACTAGTTTCCAAGAGGCCTTGGGAACCCAACTTAAATTCAGTACCACGTATCACCCGGAGACAAATGGGCAGACCGAATGAACAAACCAAATACCGGAGGACATGTTGCGTATGTACATTATGGACCAACATAAGCATTGGGAAGAGTTCTTGCCACTAGTAGAAATTATGTATAAAAACAGTTATCAAAACACCATTAAGATGGTGCCTTTCGAGTTTCTTTACGGGCAACCGTGTCAGGTGCCTTGAGTTGGTATTGGCTTGAGGATAGGGTCCTAGTGGGACCAAAAACGATCCAATAAATGGAATATTAAATGTAAACTATAAGTCAAAGGATCAAGGAAGCACTAGATTGACATAAGAGATATGCCGATGCACATCGTGTCAACCGTAGTTACAATGTGGCGATCGAGTATTCTTGAGGGTGAAACTATATAAGAGTTCATTCAAGTTTGGAAAGGGTGATAAACGATCTCCTAGGTTCATGGGATCCTGTGAGATTATGGAAAAGAGAGGGCCGTGGTGTAATGACTA
>SNQJ01S0032624.1:18624-35815 GCA_010110895.2 Picea sitchensis
CACATGTGGAGTAGAGGGGTCACGCAGGACAACCAGAGACTTGAGGGATAGGTGTGGCAGCAACCCTGACACAACCTATTAGCACTCCCGCCGTGGCTCGAACTATAGGTTAACGATTACTTAGTTCGAGAAGACCCACGATGTCGTGAGGGTAGACTATGACAGTCGCTCACGATGGTTCTAAGGGGTGCACAATAAGGCATGGGCCTTATTCCTTAGAGGCGCTTAGTCTCCCACAAGATCACCTGGAGGAGTATTGAATCCAGGAGTTTTTGATGTCTACCAAAGTCAGTCAAGAGGCGAGTGGCACCCTTGGAGCACTTAGTGTGTCCTGAAGGGCATGTCATGCAAGGAAAACAAAAAGAGGCGAGTGGCACCCTTGGAGCACGTAGTGTGTCCTGAAGGGCACGTCGCACAAGGAAAACAAAAAGAGGCGAGTGGCACCCTTGGAGCACGTAGTGCGTCCTGAAGGGAACGTCACACAAGGAAAACGAAAAGAGGCAAGTGGCACCCTTGGATCACCTAGTGCGTCCTGAAGGGCACATTGCGATTTTAACTGGTAAGTGAATAAACCTAGTCGGCCCTAAAATGAATGATGTGATAAGTAAGATTTAAAAACAATTTTTCCCTAATAAAGATGGCGCCCAACCTAGTGAAATTAAAATCTAGGTCTAAGAAGAACATGTGGTCAAATAATAATAATAATAATAATAATAAATAAACATGTAGAAGAAGGGGGGTAAGAAATTCAAATTTATTTATTAAATTCAAAATTATAATGGAGAATTAAAATTTAAAAAGGGAAATGGTTGTTTTTTATCCATTTTTGCTAATTTAATTTTAGATAAAAAGAAAAGAGGGTAAATGGGTGTTTCATCTACAATTACTAATTTAATTTTTAATTAAAGAAGAAAAATGGGTAAATGGTTGTTTTATCTACACTTGCTAATTTGATTTTTAATTAAAAAGTAAAAAGGGGGAAACTTAAGAAAAAGGGAAATGTAAAGAAACAGCTGAATGTCTAACTTAGTAAGGAATCTTTCCCTTGGAACTTTCTAATTATGAACTCAACTAGGAATTAAGTAAGGCGTAAGTCACTTAAGAAGTGTAAGGGAATTTTGGGACACCAAGGAGTGTTTTAGGAATTCTTTTAGGTGGGTGAGGGAAATATGAATAAATAATTATTTAATAAAATTAATTTTCTAGTGCAACTAGGGGATCAGGTGACATGTGTACAGGGGAGGTTTTTTCTAATTAATTAAATGAAAAATGAATTTAATGAGAATTTGAGAAACTAATTACTTGAAAACTCTATAAAAAGGATGGAGGAGGAGGAGTATGGATCTCATCTTTATGAGTAAAGTTACGCTGCTGAATTTTTACCTTGATTGAAATTTATCTTGTGGGAGTTGGGATACCCAGCTCGGGTAACGAGTGGTAGCTCGACCTTGAGAGGAGAGATGGATGCTAGCAATTCTATGGTATTGTTTGCGTGGCCCCTTTACGGTTCAGGGGGCTCAAGGGGAAGAATAGTACCTCTAGCGTTGGTTGGGAGGTACCAATGAGGTCACATTGATCGACAAGCGGGAGCTGGATGGAGCGCGCGCGAGACAACAACTTTGGAGCCTTCGCGTTTGACTAAGGTACGCATGTTAAAGTTGTTACTTGCAATGAATTTAAATTACACATGTTAATTTTCTTTGCTCGGTTGAATATTTAATTGCCTTGAGTTTTCTGAACCTGCTTTCCTAAGATATTTGTAATCCCCTTGCTCGTTGTATTCTGGATTGATTTTCCATGGCGAACCCCACCTCTGATCGCATTGACTTCTCTGCGTTTGATTTTATTAATTAATGCAAAGTAAATTTGAGTTTTATCTTCTGTCCCTTATCCCTTTAGTTATTAGTTCATGCCTGAGTAGTCGACCAGGAGCCAAATCGACGTTTTCACTTCAATGTTTAAATACCTATAGATTCAAATGACCCGCTTTCCTGTGCATGGATAATAAGTGAAGGATAAATTTCTCCCAGTTATCAAACCCTTACTTACCTTTTTTCTCTTGTGATTAATCTCAATTCCTTGCGCCTTCTTGTGCTGAGTATCTCTACGTTTTTGGTTGATTCATCTTTGATCGATTAGACTCTGCGATTTTGTTTGAATATCTCTGTGCTTTATCTCTGCGATTTCTTGGCATTTTACCCAGCGTTTCATTGGTAAACCTCTGGTATTTTATTGACTAATCCCATAAATTGTTTGGTATCATCGTTGCGATTTTAATGATGAATCATAGTGTTTGGTTGGGTATTGATTGCGATTTACCTGTATTAACTACGATGTAAATATTGACTATGTTTTTAAGATGTAGTGATTGCTATTGTAATACATAGTGAATGCGATTTTATATACTGTACAACGTTTTAAAATATAATGATTACAAATTTACCCAAGCGCTATTACCTGGCAGAGAGTTCGTTGATATATTTTTTATCTCCTTTTTACATGCTTTTACCGAAAATTTTAATTTTGAGTGGTTTCACTTTTTCTACACAGGGATTTACCCGTTTCTTTTACCCATCAATATCCTTACCAAACCGCCTTTACTGTTGGGCAACAATTTATTAATTAAACACGATTTTATTTTGGGCGTTTTATTGAGAATTTAAATTTCACTTTTAACATGTATTTTACACAGTGATTCTACTGTGCAACGATCCATTCTCTTTAGAGTTTCCATCCCACCTTAAATGTAATTGTTAGACAACGATTTGTATGCTATGTAGTATATGAAAACACTTTGAATGACTTCTTTTTCAACCTGTGTATAACATAGAAATCATACTTGAATGGAAACGAGTTTACACTTTAAATGATTGCGTTTTTAACCTTTATGTGCATCTAGTTTTTGAAGTCGTTTCTCTGTTGAAATAACCATTCTAGGCGTTCGGATGAAAAACGTTTTTACTGTTAAATAACCATTGTATGTGTCCAGTTGAACTTGTTTTTACCCATTTGTTTTACCCCATTTCGTTTTGCCTAGTTCGTTTCACCCAGTAATATTAATTGAATGCATTTTGATTGCATTTCTATGTCTACGTTTGATTATTGTCTGCGATTTTCTTAGCATTTTTGCCAGCTAAGGTAACGCCCCCTAGGAAAAATTCTTGGTGTTGACAGTGATGCATATTACACAACTATATCATATAACTCATATTACTCCACGTTTTCCTTTAAATATCTTGTCAAACAACAATTTTACTGTGAACGAAATTACCATGATTATTGTTGAGCGAATTTCATTGATTATTGATGAGCGATTACATCGATTAAGGTTGAACGAATTATTCAGTTTGTAACTTGTATATGATAGGATGCATGTTTCAACCTTTAAGTTCGATGACCTATATAATAGAAATCAACCATCATTTTGGTAGATAACATATTATACAGATGACAACGATCTTTATATAGACAACAATGATTAGATTTGCTAGACAACAATATTTGATATCAATATTAGTTAGTGACATATTTTTTGCGGGAATGATAGCATGTTATTGTAGAATGGATTCTTGAGGGAATATTTCATCGATGGCTAAACGCATCCTTTAAATGATGTATGCAACAATAGAATTTGTTGCGCAAGAATTTATTGTGTTGTATGGATGTTATAGTCGTCAGATTCCCTTGCGTCTTGTCGACTTGTTGCTTGGGTGCATGGGTATAGTACTCTTGTAAGTTAATTCGGTCTCCTAACATGTGGGATTATTCTTGGGTTATTGGTGTAGATATGTTATGTTGCGCCAGGGTTACTGTCACGCCTATCGCCCGGTGATGACATGACTCTTGATGAGGGGATCATCGCGTGCCCTCATGGATAGAGGTGAACAATAACCTAGCCAGAGTCTTGTGCTTCCCGATGTAGACGTCTCATTCGTTGTAGTGGATGTTGGTTCTTAGTCTGTAATGCCTTAATGCATCGGGCTTTGCGTGCCATAGAGGTTTCTAGTTACTGGTCGGCGAAGCCGCTGTGTTAGGTGGTTGATGTTTTCGTTTAGATTTTAGGTGTTGTCTTGCTTGTGTTGGGCGGGTAGTTGTTTTTTATTTGTCTTTGATTATCGCATGTTTAATCCAGTTGCATGACATGCAAGTGTGATGAGTCATTGTTTTCTGTTGCTTGAATGTGTAAGTTGTGTTCGTCGTCAACTCTTGCTGATTATTTTTTGTCGTTGATTGCCGTCCATCTTAAAAAAAAAAAAAAATTGCACTTGCTTTGCATCGCATGTAGTCGTAGCGATTGGGGTCATTACACTATGTATCTTCCACCCACTTCAGTGCTAAATAGCTTGACGATTCAAATTGATGCATAAATGGTCTCAACGACCCGTCTTAAAGGAGCAATAAATCACTTTACAAAATAATTATATTTCTGGAACATTCACTGGTTATCTGATTTTCTGAGTTTGCATTTCGAAACTAATCGACTTATGAATGATGAAGGGTAAAATCTAGAGTTTAAGTTTCGATCAAGTATCCGCGAACCATTAATTACCTTGCTGTTGTCGCCTCCTTCAACCCTTATTCCATCAAACTCCAGCCATCATTTTTATAGTCAACTCAACCTTAAAGGTTTCCAAATTGGAAACGTGAAGAGACCGATCATTTATTAAATTAAAATCCTGATTTGGGAAACGACCGCGTCCCTGGAATCTATTTCACCTATTTTTATAGTCATCATTTGCAGCTGAATGACTGTCTTGGGAGTGAGTGGTTTCTAGGTTGATTTATATTTATTACTACACCAAGACTTAGATAGTGCAACGATTTTATTATTTACTACACAAATTTTGTATTGTTATCTGATTTCTAATTATTAATACACAGGGATATTAATGCATCTAAGTTTTCAACTAAAACTACACAGAGAATTATTTACTATCCTTAACCATAACACGACTTCAACACAACGAGATGCTATTCTGTACAATCATATTATTGTTATTATTGTCTAAAAATTTAATCGTTATTATTAATCGTTACAAATCGTTATTATTGTTTTATTGTCCAGATAATTAATTTAAGAATTTTGGGATCTCTGCAAAAGTTTATTTGAGTTATTATTGTTTAATTGTCTACAAAATTGATTGAGAACCTTAGGAATTCTACAAAGGTATACTTCAATTAATATTGTTTTATTTTTCCACAAGATTAATTCTAGGAAAAACTTTCTATAGAATCATTTCAAGGAATCTAGATGTTTATAGTTATGTGATACAATGGGAGAATCTGACATAACCATTGTGGTTTATCAAGACATACACTTTGTTAGGTTTAACACTAGGAATAAAATGGATCTTCAAGTAGTGATTCATTAAAGTAGGGTTTCAATAAATAGTTCTTGGAGTTTTCCAAGATTTTATAAGATTTCATAATGAAACTTCATTATCTTGATGTTATTCAATTCCATATTACATTACTATCAATGATCATGTTATTTAGTATTTAGGACCACTGACAGTTTAATTTAGTACCCGGACGCAATGGTTGTCGTTAAGGGTTAGATGCCAATTGCGCTTGGGATTCTTGTGCGCTCGTCACACCGACAACATGAATCCTTAAGTTGGGATCATTGCACACATTGATCGATAACGCATATGAAACCTGGCTTAGGGTCATGCACCTTCCAATGTGGAGGTTGTTGTTTTTCTTTTGAGGTTGTACCTGATTGTAACGTTTATAACAGTCTCTCGTTCACTAGGAGATTTCTAGCTACTTATCATGGAAGTTGTTGTGTTGGACTGATTGATGTTGCTTATGTGTCAAGGAGGTCCTAACTCTGCAGGGTAGGATGGGCGGGTAGTCATTCYTATTTKTCTTTTTGATTTTTGTATGTTACACCCAATGACATAACGCGCTAGTGTGATGGGTCGTTAATTTGTYTTTTTCCTGAATTACGTGCATTGTGTTCATCACCGAGTTGCGTTGATCGTCTGTTGTCGTTGTTACCTTCCTGCTTAYAAAAAAATAAAATAAAAATATTTTCACTTGTTTTGCATCGCATGTTGTCGTAATGAYGGGGAAATTTACACTTGAAGACTTATAGACACCATAAGGAAAATGATACATATRAAACTAGGTGATCACATTGAAAGAAGATATCTGCCTTTGAATATTACTAASTAAAATCAAATGAAACTAAAGGACACTCCAATGTGTAGGGCATCTTCTAATGCCAAAAACACGTGTAGGAATAAGAAAAAGGMAGGGACTTAATAACTCAGAGACATGAAGGAAAACACAGAGTTGGTAAATTCCCCAACAACGCAGAGATAATGAGGAAAGTTCTGGGAAAAATTAGTGAGCAACACATAGAGATAAAGAAGGTAAAAACTCATGCTGGTTCCCCCACAAGCTAGCATGTTTTACACAAAAAAACGCATAGATGAAGATGGTAAAAATGCATGCTAGTTTCCCCCACATCTAGCACGTTTTACACATAAAAACATAGAGATAAACATGGTATAACCACATGTTGGTTTCCCCCACAGTTTGAGCACGTTTTAACACCAAAAACACATAGGTAAGGAGGGTAAAATATCTTGATAGTTTTCCCCATTGTCTGAGAACATTTTTACACCAAAAACATAGAGGTAAGGAGGATAAAAAATCTTGCTAGTTTCCCCCACAGTCTAAGCACGTTTTTACACAAAAAACGTAGAGGTAAGGAGGGTAAAAACTCTTGCTAGTTTCCCCCACCGTCTGTGCACAATTTTACACCATAAACATAGAGGTAAGGAGGGTAAAAACTCTTGCTAGTTTCCCCCACAGTCAGAGCACGCTTTTACACCAAAAACATAGAGGTAAGGAGGGTAAAAACTCTTGCTAGTTTCCCCCACAATATGAGCACACGTTTACACAAAAAACACAGAGGTAAGGAGGGTAAAAAATCTTGCTAGTTTCCCCCACCATCTGAGCACATGTTTACACCAAAAACGTAGAGGTAAGGAGGGTAAAAACTCTTGCTAATTTCCCCCACAGTCTGAGCATGGTTTTACACCAAAAATACATAGGTAAGAAGGGTAAAAACTCTTGCTAGTTTCCCCCATAGTCTGAGCACATTTTTACACCAAAAATGCAGAGGTAAGGATGGTAAATTGCCTGGGCGTCCTTCAACAAAAATGAAGAGGTGGAGTGTGCATTGGCAGAGTAAAAATTTGCTGGAGAGTAAGCAAAAACATGGGTAAGGATCATAAGAATTTTTTATCAATTCCAGATCAATTTTGGCTGGCAGTGACCTCATTAGAGAAGACATTTGATTTGGAAAAAATGTGTTATGGATCAAATAGTACAAACTTGGGTTCAAATTAAAGGGCAATGATCAAACATTCTGTATGTAGACATTCAAGCTCAGATTGAAATTATTCAGGCGGTGATGAAACATTATGTATGTAGACATTCAAGCTCAGTTTTACATTAAAAATGGTGGTGAAATTATTAGGAATCCGCCTCTAGCATTTATAAAAGCATCTAGGAACTTATCTCTTGATCTTAAGATCTCACACAGTTACACAAGGTAAACAAAAAAACTAGATTATAAAAATTAATCCAATGTGATTACAAATTTAAATAAAATACCATAACCGAAGGCGAGAAGTCAATGACGATATCCCGTGCTTGCACTCCATTCTGCTCCCCGCTTGCTAACCGTGAAGACCTCATCGGTACCTTCCAACCAACGTTAGGGGTACTCTTCTCCCCCCTTAGCCCCCTGAGCCACAAAGGGGCCACATAAAAACACAACCATAAAAATCTAGATCCCAGCTCGCCTCGCAAGGTTGAGCTACCACTCTCTCTTTTTCGAGTTGGGTATCCCAAATCTCACAAGAAAAATTAGTCAAAGAAATTCTGGCTGCATAACTTTACGCATACCAATCATGATCCATTCCTCCTTGTAGCCATTTATTTTATAGATTTTTTCTTAGTGTCCACTTGCCAATTGCACATTAAATTTGTTTTTTAAAAATTAATTAGGAATTACTCTCCCCCGTACACTTGTAACCTGATCCCTTAGTTGCACCAAAAATTCACTATTTAATTTAATTAAATGTCAATTTCCCTCACCCATCCTAAAATCACTCCTAAAATTGCTCCTAGCTATCGCTTTATTCCCTCTATTTCCTTTTTAATGGATGGTGCCTTTCTAAAACTTAGTTGTGTTTAATTTACGAAAGTTCTTTAGTTAGACTAGACTAGATTCCTTTCTATGCTTCCACGTTCATTTTTATATTTATTTCCTTTCTTATCTTAGTTCCAATTTGGTATTCTTTTGCACACATTTATACAATTAAATCTTTAGATACAATTTTTTACTCTTTCAATTCCTAACTTGATTTTTTTTCATCCCCCATCATTTATTAAATTTATAGTTTAAATTTTTATCTTCTTACCCACTTTAGACTTGGGTTCAAATTTTTAAACTAGGCTTAGAATTTTTAAGGAGATTTTATAATTAATAAAAATTACTCATTTAGTAATTATTTTAAGTCTGACCATGTCAAAACAAATATTTTTTTCTAGGCACCTAGGTCCATTGACTCACCTTTATTAAAGATCACAAAGTGCCCTTCAAGACTCACTTCGTTCTCCAAGGGTACCACTTTCCTTTATTCAAGTTTTAATTATGCGACGTGCCCTTCAAGATGCACTACATGCTCCAAGGGTTCCACTCGCCTTTGACTGATTTTGGTATTTGTCCAACCCTTGGAGTCAATACTCCATCAGGTGACCTTGTGAGAGACTAAGGGACTCTAAGGAATAAAGAACCTACCATATTGTTCTCCCCTTAGAATCTTCATGAGAGACCGTCTCAGTCTGCCCTCACAACATCGTGGATCTCTTGAACTAGATAATCGTTAACCTACAATTCGAGCCACGACATGAGTGCTAGTAGGCTGTGGCAGGGCTATTGTCACAACTCTCCCTTAATATCTGGTTACTGTGCATTTCCCCTTTACTCCTTATGTGAGTCTGATTAGCAAGCAATCGTCAGCCTGCATCCAACAACAAAACATTGTCAATGATCAATAAACAACATCATAATATACCTGATCATATGTCACATATGCATAAATAGAAATACCCAAACCATATACAGTTCATTCCCTGACTCGATCCAGAGTCCAAGGAGGTCCATTGATGCCATCAACATCCTCAATCTGTCAAGTGTCCCACACACTCAGGAGAAACCCGTCAATAACACCTGTCTATACATAGATATCAAATAACATAACATCATAATCCAACAACATCATCATCAGAATCCATAAGCGGAACATACAATCATATACTAAACCGGATCACTTGCACGCAAGTGTCCTCAAAGAACAAGTCAAATCATGTGCGTGCAACAACGGGATGTTACAATGCATGAGACATATACTATGAAACAACAAACTTCAATAAAACACAATAGTTGCATTATGCATGAGTCATACACTATGAAGAAAGAAGCAGAGTAACTAATTGCACCTAAATATCAATATTTATTTTACACACATAAAATAGTTACATAAAAAAAAAATATTTTTTGATAATCAACAAACATTAACAAAAATGTCCTTTAACTTTTTAGATATCTCAATGGTTTTACGTATATACATATATTAAAAAATTAGTATACAAAGTGAACAAAATGCTTTTAGGCATATGCCTAACTTAAAAAATATTGTTAAGGATATATATCTTTCACATAGATATATTTTCGACATAGACATATCATCCACACAGATATATCTTCCACACCTCTGGACAAGTATATCCCCCACACAACCAATAAAACACAACGAACTTCAATAAAACAAAGTAGTTGCATTATGCATGAGCCATACACTATGAAACAACAAACTTCAATAAAACACAATCGCTGCATTATGCATGAGACACACACTATGAAACAACAAACTTCAATAAAACAAAATAGATGCATTATGCATGAGACATACACTATGAAGCAAGAAGCATATGAACTAATTGCACCTAAATATTAATATTTATTTCTTACACATAAAATAGTTACATAACACAACTTTCTTTTGTTGATAATCAACAAACATAAACACCAAAGTTTTAACTTTTTAAATATCTCAATGCTTTTACGTATATACATATATTAAAAAATAAGTATGTAAAGTGAACAAAATGCTTTTAATCATATGCATAGATATATATTTCACACTTATGCACATGTATGTCCTCTGCACAACCAATAAAACACAACAAACTTCAATAAAACACAATAGTTGCATTATGCATGATGCATACACTATGAAACAATGACCTTCAATAAAATACAATAGCTGCATTATGCACGAGACATACACTATGAAGCAACAAACTTCAATAAAACACAGTAGTTGCATTATGCGTAAGGCATACATTATAAAGCAAGAAGCCAAATGAACCAATTGCATCTAAATATTGATATTTATTTTACACACATAAAATATTTACATAAAACAACTTTCTTTTATTGATAGTAAACAAACATTAACTCCAAAGTCTTTTAAATTTTTAGATATCTCAATGCTTATATATATTAAGTTAGGCATATACATAAAAGCATTTTGTTCACTTTATATATATATATATATATATATATATATATATATTCTATGCGAAAGATATATATCTTTACCAACATTTTTTAAGTTAGGAATATGCATAAAAGCATTTTGTTCACTTAATATGCTTATTTTTTAATATATATGTATATACGTAAAAACATTGAGATATCTAAAAAGTTAAAATACTTTTGTGTTAATGTTTGCTGATTATCAACTTTTATAGGTTGTTGGGGTGAAGTTCAATGTGAGCATCAAGGCTATCTTACCTTTTCATTTAGTTATATTAATTTTCACTATTTGTCTCTTGTGTCGAGAACTCTACCCGCTTTTCTTCCCGCACTCTACCCACTTTGCTTCCCTCAATTTTAACGTGAGAAATCTAACCACTTTTCTTCCCGCACTCTACCCACTTTGCTTCCCTCAATTTTAACGTGAGAACTCTACCCACTTTGATTCCCACATTTCTTTCATGAGGACACTTTGCATTGGTTCTTGCCCATCCTAACCTCCAAACACTTTACATTGCATCTTGCATATGCTAACCTCGCCATTGAACACTTCACTTATTTACTAAATTTTAGTCCACATTGAACGCTTTAAAATTTTGTTTATTTTTACAAAGTTTTATGCTAAATGTTTTTACTCCAAACACTTTACATTGCTTCCCACATATGGTAATCTCCCCATTGAACATTTCACTTATTTACTAAGTTTTACTCCACATTTAACACTTTACTTTTTTTGCTTGTTTTTACAAAGTTTTATGCTAAATGTTTTTACTTTATTCTAATCATGATTGTCCTCTTTTCATAAACAATAATGCTATATTATTATTATTATATGAATTATATTTTGACAAATACTATTCATTACCCATGCATTTAGTTATATTAAGTTTCATTGTTCAACAAATATTACCAAACTAACTCGGAAAGGACTACGCTACCATGCAATCCTTGTTTTGTACTAATAACAACATTGCTAAATTGAATTAGTGATTCCATTAGGCATGGAAGAGTTAATATATGCTAAAGTAGCTATGCATACTCTACATTTTTTTATTTCAATAATAACATAAAACACATAAATTCAATGATTGATTAGTGTTAACAACCCTTTTTCAAATGGTGTTTAACGCTAGGTGTGAAAGTTCAATGTCGACAATACAACTTTTACATGTCCATAACCAACAATTTGACTTATTTTCAAGTATATATGTTTAAAGGTGGGGCTAGAGAAAAATCCATAAGAGATTACGAGACTAACTTACTAGTAAGTAAGGAAATTTGTCATTAATCCCATAATAAGACTAGTAAAGATGATGAATTTTGTTCTGTTATTTATGTCCCAACAACTTAATTATATTTCTTTAATGAGTGATTTTTATAGCATATTGATCTCCTCCAATAATTAACAATAATAATGAATTGCCACTGCTTTTAAATATGGCTTCTTGGATTATTAACAAGCATGTTTGTTTGATCGAGAAAAGATTTTAATCCAATGTTGAAACACACACTAACACTGAGAAGAGGGGGGGGTGAATCAGTGTCTGGAACTTTTGACTACTTTTCACACTTTCATAGATTAACTAAATTAACTAAATAAGTTATATGCAGTTCAATTAATTATTCATAAACATGTAAAACACAAATTGTATGAAGTAGATAAAATACCATTCTTTTATTTATTTAACTTAAATGAATACAAATAAAATCAATCCTTTAATATCTTCAACTTCAACTGAATATGAGAGATCCAACTCTCTGATACAAGACCCAACTTGTAGTTCTCATATCCAACTGAGAAATGAGGAATCCAACCCTTATAATAGGACCCAACTTGTTGATATTAGATCCAACTGAGATGTGAGGAATCATCAATCAGGATCACCTCGAGTTGATCTTCACCATTGGTCTAGTCTTGCTTGATCTAATGGTTCATATTGCTCCCAATTTTTTTTCCCTTGATATGACAGTTGGTTGGATTTCATAACTTCATACCTTTGGTCCCTCTTATCCTATCCTTCCACTTCATCATCGACGGTTGAGAACTGACCCAAATTTTCTCCACGAGATCTGATGGTCGGTGTTCACTTCACAACTTCAAAGATTTCAAGACTTCGTGTCTTATGAGATCTGCTTATCCTATCCTTCCACTTGGTTCTATTTGACGATCAGGTTAGATCTTGAACTGATCTAACGATTGTGATTACTCTCGAATCTTGAATGGACGATTATGATTCTAGGATCCTTCACAAAGGGTTCTTCTTTACATGCTCTAGCTTCTGTGTGATTTGATGGTCTAGGATTGTCCTGAGAACTACATCAACATACATGAGTCTTTTGGAGTTTTACTATGGAGATTTCAATCTCGATAGTATTTATGTAATGCACTCTCCTTTCTGAGCTTTCCATGCTCTAATTATGTGTGCGTATCCTTTCCCCTCTATCTCTCCTGAGGTTTAGGAACATAGGATCATTGTTGATCCTATCATTATAAACATTGATCACAAATTGCTTCTGCTGCAAGGTGATCTTCCTCTGCCACAAGGTGATCTTCTTTTTCCCCCAAGGTGATCTTCTCTTTTCTCTGATTACTGTATATTTTTTACTCATGTTTCCATCAATGACAAGACACAATCAATAATGCCAACAATCTCCCCCTTTGTAATTGAGGACAACATATCTGTAAAACAAATATTTTTTCTCCCCCTATCATTGATCTCATTTTCAAGTTGGAGGATTGAAGTTTTACTTATAACAAATACTGATACCAAATTTGTTTTACTGTTTTTCTCCCCCTTTGACATCAATGAAAAAGAGTTAAACTTTTACTACTTTTCTCCCCCTGTGAATGTGTCAGCTGTTATCTCAATCTCTTGGGATTTTGTGTTCAAATAGGTAGTCTTATTGATACCATTTTTTTGAAGTGATCAAGTCTTTTAAACTTAATCCAATGACTTCCTCATTTGATTACCAAATTAAACTCTCCCCCTGAGTATTTATTGTTTCATAGGATTTCACTGTCTTCTCTTTTGTCATAAAGGACAGATGTAAATCTTACTGATCTTCTTGATCTGTTTCTTCTTCTTCTTGATATTCTGATTTTTGCAAGAGTACCAATTGACACCAATTGACACAAATTGATCATATATAGTGATACCAAATGAACATTACCAATTGATCATTTTCCATTTATAATCAATTGTTAAAGTGTGCACTTTTAGTTCTTTCATTCCAAGAGATATTTACTATTCTTTGATACCATTAAATAACTTTCCTCTGTTCATACTATGTATTTTTATATTTTTAACTCCTTTGTTGCTTTCTTCTTTATATATTATTTGTTTTATTAATCACACAATTCTACACACTGATTTTATTTTGAGAGTTCATCATCATCACCACAGTTTTGTGTACCCAAAAGTTTCTTCATCTTCTTCTTTTTGCATTTTTATTTCATTGGCTAATGGACTATTGATTTGAATGATATTGTGAGGATCTACTATTGTGTCATATTCTTCTTTAGGAACTCTCCTTTCTTGACCTTGATCCATTTAATTTTCAAATCTATGTATTTCACATTCCTTATTAGGAACTTCACCCATCATTTTCTTGTTATCAATTTCTTCATTTTTAGGTGCCAGATCATCTTTCTTGCTTTCTATTTCATATTTTCTTCTTCATATCTTTTCATGATATTTTTTTGTTTGTTGGATATTTCTTTTCTAAATTTATCCTTTGATATTTGTCATCTCTTCTTTTCTTCCAACCTTCATTATATTTTCTCCCCGACTTGTATGAATTATTTCTCATGTATTGACTCCCTGATTTTTTGCAGTTTTGGGATTTGTGCCCAAACCTATCACAGTTGTAACATCTCATAATTGTATGGAAATATTTTTCTATGTGCCCAACAAAATTGCATCTCCAACATCTTATTAAGTTTTTGGAACTTCTTGAATTTTCCTTCTCCAGTTTTTTGCATTCCATTGCTTTATGACCAAAGTTATGACATGAAAAACAATAACCATTGAAGGTGTTTCCATACTTGAGTTTGTTGTGACATGAGAAGTCTGTCTTTTGATATGTTTCTTGTTTTTGACTTTTATTGCTTCCTTCCTTGACAAAGTTCATGGTTTGTTTTTGGTTTGTGACTATGACTTTTTCTTTTGAGGAGTATGATCCTTTATCATGTTTTCGAATGGTGCTCCATTTTCCACCGTCTTATTTCTTATTGTATCTAAGACCGGTTTTGTCATCATTTTGTCTTTGATTGTTCCAGATCCTATCTAGGATAGTTGAGTTGTTCTGGAATTTGACAATTGCTTTTGTCTTTTCATTCTTCTTTTTGAGGTTGGTAACTTCCAATTCCAACAGGTGACATGTTTCTTCCTTTTTAGTCAATTGGATCTTCAAGGATTCTTCTCTTTCCTTATCTTCTTCAATTTGAGTCATTAGATTTGAATTAGTAATTTCATTTATCTTTTTGACGTTAATAATTTCCAATTCCAACACGTGACATGATTCTTCCCTTTCAGTTAATTGGATATTCTGGGCTTCTTCATTTTTCTTAGCTTATTCAAGTTGAATTTTTAGACAGATGATGATTTCTTTTGTCTCTTCTAGTACTTCTTTTATTTTATTGTCACATGTCTTCAATTCTTCCATTTCTTATGTTAGATTAGCAACTTTGGTATTCAATATTTTGATTTTTTCTTCTTTGTCTTCTAGATGAATCTTTTGTTCATGCTCTTCATGGTTAGATTGATCTAATTGTTGTAGTAGCAACATATATCTCTTTTGAAATTTCTCCCACTCCTCTAGAGTGCACATAGTTGTGTATTCAAGATTGTCAAGCGTATCCACAAGAATTTTAAAATGTATACCATTTCCTGGTTTCATATGAATATATTCTATTGCAACTGTAATATCAATCTTAAGATTTTGTAGTTTTTCTTTAGTGAATACCGAGGTATTCATAAATTCCTGGATGTAGTAGTCTTCTCTGTTGATGACTGGGGTTTGCATCAATTCTTTGATGGAATTGTCCTCTTCTGTTTTTTGTTCTTTATTCTGATTAGAATTCTCTTTATCGATATTTTGTTCTTCAATCTGATTGAATTTCTCTATTTTTGAGTTTTGTTCTTTAATATGATTGGATTTCTCCATTTCAGAGTTTTGTTCTTTAATATGATTGAATTTCTCTGTTTCTTTGTTTTGTTCTATAAATCGATTCAAATTCTCTATTTCTTTTTTTTGTTCTTTATTTTGATAAGAATTTTCTATCTGGAGCCATAGTACTTTAGCGAAGGTGAAATGTCCCACATTTTATTTGACTTGATCTCACAATCCATTCGGAATTTCCTTTAATGCTATTAAATTATTTTTCTTTTCTTGTTTTGCATTTTTGGATTTGTTCTTTGAGGTAGTTGAGTACCAAGGTTTAGATACTACTGAATTCAAAACACCAGATCCTCTTGACTTCAGATACCATTTCATTCTTTCCCTCCATGAAGAGTAGGTTGTTCCATCAAATAAGGGAGATTCATTTATGGAGAGAGCCATTTGTTCACCCATTTTTTCAGAATCTACCTTCCAGTGTTTAAACTGTGCAGAAGGAACCCTCTCTGATACCAATTGTTGAAACACACACTGACACTAAGAGGGGGGGAGGGGGGTGAATCAGTGTCTAGAAATTTTTGTTACTTTTCACACTTTCATAGATTAACTAAATTAACTAAATATATGCAGTTCAATTAATTATTCATAAACATGTATAACACAAACTGTATAAAGTAGATACAATATCATTCTTTTATTTATTTAACTTAAATGAATACAAATAAAATCAATCCTTTAATATCTTCAACTTCAACTGAATATGAGAGATCCAACTCTCTGATACAAGACTCATCTTGTAGTTCTCAAATCCAACTGAGAAATGAGGAATCCAACCCTCATAACTATTGATTAAGGTTGGTTGTCATTGATGTCAACCCTTGAAGAAAGCCCCGTAGCACAAAGGTTGGGTAATGGACCCAATAATGTTTGATGTAAATATGACTCATTATTGTCTTGTCATGGTTTATAATAAGTAGAAATGGATGAACTCCAAAGTGGTCCCCTTATGTTGAAATCCCTCACAGGAAGACGCTTTGTGGATTGAGTTATCCTAGAAGTATGGTTAGAGAACCCATGCTTATTTGTGGAATAATGAGATGAACACTAGTGAATTTATCAGTGAAACTATCCTAGATGGATAGTGATTTTCATGCCATTTTCGGTGGTATGTGGAACGTCACATAATGCCTCACGGTTAGAGAGTTATGGCCATGTGAAGTTGGAGAACCCAAGTTTGGGTAATGGACCCAAGTTTGTTTGATGGATAACGATATGAGTTTTGATATATTTTAAGGTAATAATATTCTATATGGATATTACATCTCATTCCATTTTTGGTGGTATGTGGAACGTCAGATAACTCCTCACGGTTTGAGAGTTATGGCCTTACGAAGTTGGAGGACCCCTCATATGTCATCTAGAAGCCCCAAAAGGTCAAAATAGTCA
>SNQJ01S0032624.1:37144-48658 GCA_010110895.2 Picea sitchensis
AGAGAAAAATGACACTTGGGAACTGGTTCCAAGACCAAAGAATAAGAATGTGATCGACACAAAATGGGTTTTCAGGAATAAATTAAATGAATATGGACAAGTTACAAGGAACAAAGCTAGATTGGTATGTTAAGGATATGCACAAATTGAAGGAATCGAATTTGAAGAGACATTTTCCCCAATTGCCAGAATGGAAGCAATCCGGTTGCTTTTAGCCTATGCATGCTCCAAAAATATTAAAGTATATCAGATGAACATAAAATCAACTTTTCTAAATGGGGAACTTGAAGAAGAAGTCTACATTGAACAACCAAAAGGATTTTAGTTGTCAGAGAACACAGATTATGTGTGCAAATTAAAGAAGGCTTAAGAGGTCACAAGTTGACCTCTTGAGACATTCTCTAGGACACAAACTGAGTGACTCGACCTGTGAGAGAGCCCATGTGTTGGGTGTGCCCATGAGATGGGTGTGTCATTCCTCTCTGGACTGAGATGAGACGGTGTGTTCCCCTGTGTGGGGTGAGAATTCCCATGATATGGGTGTCTCATTCCTCTCTGGATTGAGATGAAACGATGTGTACCTCTGTGTGGGGTGAAGGTGCCCATATAGATGCATTTTTTTATGGTTCAAGTACATGAATAAAATTGAAATAAACCTTATGCTTGAGGCTATCATAGTGAAAATTCAACACCAAATAGGCCTCAAAAACCTTCTAAAAACTAGGAATAGACTCCTTCTCGTAGAGAATAGAACTCTACCAAATAATGACCAATAAATTTGATAATTAAATATGATCACACTAAAGAAAAGTGGAATTTACATATCCCAACATCTTGGAAGTTAGACGACTTAGGCTGAAGAAAGAACCCAAGTGCTATTGTGAGATGCATCTTTCTTGGATAAACATTTAGTGGGCCTTTCACCATGATATATGGCTTATTTCCTTGACACAAAGATGTTGGTAACAATGACTGAAAAGTTTTTTAGTCAATCTTAGATTTGAGTGGAATTGAGCCTAGACATTACTCCAATACACATACCTCTGTAAGTTGGCAATTTTCTTCCCAACCCCAAAATGTCCTGCAACCTTGGAGGTGTGAGCCTCTCTGATAAGCTGCTATTTCTCACCTTTAAGAAAACAAAGGTTTTTGAGATTGTGGAGTAAACCATTCTGGAAATGATAGTCAACCTTTCCATCACCTTATTCTATATGAATTTGGCCCTATATCTACTGAAACACCTCCTTGAAGTCCTCATCTTCTCTGTATGCATCTTTATATGCATCATGGGTAAAAGGCTCCATTTCCATCAAAGTTTCCAAAGTTGTAATCTTGGATGTGGGTGGCCGTGAAAGCATGTCTACCAACTTATTTATGCTACCCTTCTTATACTTTATGACCAAATCATTTTTTTGTAAAAATACCATCCACTTGTAATGCCTGGTTTGTTGTAGCTTACTCTAGGCTTGCAAATAATGTAGTGGTTGGTGATTCTGTGTGGATGATGGTCTCCTTTCCCATTAGATAGTGATTCCACTTTTTGACAACTTGTACCAAGGAATCATTATTTCTCCCATGACATACCCACTTGCATCTGTCTCCACTTCGAAGGGCTTATGCAAGTTTGGTAGTGCGAGCATTGGTGCTTGATTGATATTTATTTTCATCTCCTCAAAGGCCTTCTGTTGATTCTTCAACCATTGCAAACTCTTACCGTTGGATTTTATGGCATGGAGTGGTGCAACTATTGTTGAAAATGAAGCTATGAACTTCCACAAGTATTGTGTTGCCCCAACAAAAATCCTAACTTTAGTGGAATTTGTAGGAACTGGCCATTTCATGATGGCCTCCATATTTGTGGGATCTATATTGAGCTCCCTTCCACCATCACATACCATAAATACACAAAACACTGCTGAGAAAACTCCCATTTCTTGAGATTATCCAATAGTTGGTGCTTTTTCATAGCCTCTAACAACTACATAAGATATGATATGTGCTCCTCCCAGATAACGCTATAAAATAGTATATCATCCAAATAAACAATAACAAATGAATCTAGAAAAGGGCGTAAAAAATCATTCATTAGTCTCGTAAATGTAGGCAGTGCATTGAATAAACCGAATGACATAACCAACCACTCATACAAAAATTTCCTTGTCTTGAACGCAATATTCCAGGTATCTTCTTCTTTGACTTGTACCTAGTGATATCTCGATTTCAAATCCATCTTAGTGAAGTACTTGGCATGTTACAGATAGTCCAAAAGATCATCGATCCTTGGCAAGGGTTATCGATTCTTCAGTGTAATCTTGTTCAATGCCCTATAGTCAATACACATTCTCCAATTCCCATCCTTCTTGGGCACAATTATTATGATGGGTGACCCACATGGTGATATACTTGGTCAAATCACACCCTGATCCAACAACTGTTTCAACTGCTTCTTTACTTTATTTGCTTCTAGAACATACTGTCTATACAACCCAATATTCAACAAGGGGGAGTTTGGCAATAATTCAATTTCATGATCCACTTCCCTCTTAGGTGGTAGCCCTTTAGGCTCCTAGAATACTCCTCTATATGCCTATAAAAACTCCTCCAATTGATTTTTTTTCGCTTTAGTACACCCCTCTAAGGATGCCTTCACTCTCATTGACTCATCATCACACTGGTTTTCTCTTAAGAAAAACAAAACATATTTCTTACTAGAACTAATCAACTTCTTGGCTTGGTTGAAACTTACCAGTGAGATCTTTGAATTGCCTTTATGGGCATTGACGATGTAGGACCTCCCATCCTTGATCAATCTGTATTGGTTGGCTCTTTGTTTGAATATTGCATCCCTAATATACATGTAAGGGATTCCAAACACTCCTCTGCATACATCAAGGGGTACTACATCCAATTCCTCCTCATCAATACAATCGACACATATATAAAATTTAATCTTACATTGTTTCGTTACTTTTATCTTTGCATTCTTGTTTACTCAACCCAATGGATATGGTCTAGGATGATTGTGAACTTCCAATCCAAGTTTTCTGACCATATCTGTTACTATGAGATTAGCCTATGAACTAGAGTCGAACAGAGCATATATCTTGGTCTTCTTGACCTGAATCTTGATGTGGAAGAGCTTGGTCATCTCCTTCTCTTCGTGGTGATGAAGGATACCTAGATTCACCTCCTTCTGCATAGATGTGAAGGTAATATTTTCATCCACATATGAGCTACTTTCAACCTGATTGCTTGAATGCATGGCTAAAATGTTCTTTTTCTTTCCTTCCTTCTTCCAATTCTTTAGGTTCATATTTGGACGTTGTTTCCAATATTTTTCCTTAGTGTGGCCATCAATTTTGAAATGACTGTAATGGTTTTTGGGATATTTTCTATGTTACGAAATAGTTGTTGTCTTCTTATCTTTTCCCCATTTCCAGTTCTTCTTCCCCTCCTTGGAAGCTTCCCAATGCTCTTTTTGCTTTGAACCACTTGGATGCCCCTTCTTTTGGCCTATGTTTTCCAAGTACTGTGCTTGTATGCATTCCTTATCCATTATACTTGGCTTGAAGAGCATCACCTGCTTTCGTAGACGACTATGTAAACCCCCCAGATACTTGAGGAGTACATATGGGTTCTTGGGAGAGATACACAACATGATGTCCATCTTTCTGAACTCAGTGGTGTACTCTTATACACTCTTCCCATGCTTCTGCCTAAAGTAGTACCACCAGATCCATTGGTCCTCGACATACTCAACATGATAGAATTGGGACTTGATGAAGGTTTTGAAGTCCTCACACCTAGTTACTGGTAGATCATCCTCCAACCTAAGTTTTTCCATGTGGATTTCCCACCAGGTTAAGTCATGGCACTTTAACTTCAATGTAGCAAATGAAATCATCTTCCCTTCATCTATATGGTGAATGCTAAAATAAACTTCTAGTTGTTGCAACCAATGATTTAGTTTTAATGCATCGATCTCACCTTGGTATGGATTTTTTCCACTTTCGCTTCCATCTTGAATAGAGACTATGAAGGGTTAATGGCACTCGAACTTGGATGCTCTTTCTCAGATTCCTTTCGTGACTCCTTTCCTCATTGTTCTCAATCTTCTAATTTCCCCTCTGATCCAATATTTGAGTTAGAGCCTCCATAATCTCTGAACGACTCGAGCTTTCTTGTTAGAGCCGCCATGAGGAGGTTCATATTGCGACTGATGTCAATAAATTGTGCTTCCAACCGCTCAAATCTCTCTTGTAATGGATCTCGATGGTTATTATGAATAGACTCATCTGCCATGGCTAGGGTTTCTACGAATTCTCGTTAAGTCGATTCCTAGATCCTACAACTTCCCACAATTACCCAAAATAAAAACTTTCTCTTATACCAATATGATCTATAAACTGTTGTGGATATTCCACTGGAATAGTTTGTCACAACAGATCTAATAAATACTGAAATATTTACTATTATGGTTATTATTCCTTCAGATATTAGAATACTTAGTTACTGATTTTCTACTTATGCATGAAATAGATAAAATGTGGAAAATAAAGAAAAATAAAATACAATCACACCATCCAAAACTAAACACAAGATATGACATGGGAAACCCAATACAGGAGAAAATCTAGCTAGAAGGTGAGGCTGCTATGCTCTCTTTTCTATGGTGTAGAAATGATGCAAGTACAAATAAATAATCACTGTGTGGAGTTGCCTTTGAAATGTGGCCTATATGGTCGCTATATAATCTCTCATCCTATGTTATTCTCACATAATACCACTCTTTGATGTTTTTCTTAGCTATGGAACAAGATACAATGCAAAATAATGGAATGCCTTCTCCTCCTAATGGTCTAGTATTTAACATAGCCTGATAGCCATCTAGGTATAGGTTTTTGATTTCCTCAACCCTCAATTGTGATAGGGTTTTGGACCTCCTGGAATCTTCATGAAGTTACATACATGGCTAGCCCCATATGCATGAGTAACGGGGGTTGATGTGGCATCCTCTTATACCATGGTGGTTAACATGGTAGGTCAACTTGCGGGAGACATATAGATTTTGCATACGAGCTATGATTGACACGATTTTTTCATTGTTGGAAAGGTCTCAATGTGTAGAATAGTGTCACGAGATCCAAGGAAATTTTTAACCCCAAAATATGTCGTTTGATGCCTCAAAACGGCCTCGAAAGGTTCCAGACCGTAATTTTCGAACCTGCCACTAAAATGGCCTTGCAAGTTGATTCCTCCAATTTTTTCCACTATGAACGGATCGAGATAGATGAAAAACAATGGATTGGATCAACTCCAGAGCAGGTAATAAGTATGTTATGAAAAAAATAATGTAATGGCATCGCTCAAACACTATTTATCCAATACACCATTCGGTTTGTTTTGTCAAAGTCCTATTATCCTTTTGTTAAGCATATGTTCTTTTAAACAAATCATGAGATGGGTATGTTCCTCGATTGTCAAGATTGTTCCAACCTAACATCTATATGTATTGTTCATTGGTCTCATCCTAGGTTTTGTGATATATTGAGTTTAAATCTTAAACACCCAATATTTCAAAACTAAGAGTCATATTTGAAGTTTGAACAAGRAATGCTTCATATTCTCTAAAACACCTATTCTTATTYTGCAACAACCTATTCAAGTTGTTGTYCCATTCATATAACTTGGGATGTTATCATCAGACTAAACTGGAGTTAGTGTATCTCATTATGTTCATATTCACATGACTTAATTTAAATGAAATTATTGATATTAATTGTGGGTTTTCAAAAGACACAAACATTAGTTTTTTTTTAGTGTTTTTCTACCATTAATTTATGTTTCAAGCTATTGTGGAATAAATGTGTAATTGGAGAAAAAAAAGGAAATATCCATCACAAAAATTTTAATTTAAGAAGATATGAGGTGACTTGAGCAAAGACTGTTGTTTTTTCAATCAATTAATGATGTCTTCATGTTTTATGTTTTTATTTTTGAAGTAATGTACACTTGTTTGATATTTTGTTTATTCATTAGGTAATGATATAATGATTATTGGTGTTAATTGATTGTGTGATATAATGATTATTGGTGTTAATTGATTGTGTGGAGAGGGGCTTTTTACAACCCCATATAAATGAAGGAAATGTGTAATACATTTAAATACTTAATATGGAAAAGTTAACACATAAAATTTATTAAAATATTAATTATATTTTTAATGTAACCATAAACAAAACATTTCAATGTCTACATTATATATATGGAAGAAATGTATAATTCTTTAAGTGCTCAACATGAAGTTTATATATATATATATATATAAAAAATTAACATATCCTTCAATACATAATAACATAAAAACTCATTTAACTCTGTTACTCTCTTTATTGGCAATCTTGCGAATGTTGCAATATCTTTGTTTCTAGCAATGATGAATGAAATTGTTGAAGCCTTAGAATTATATAAAAAAAAAAAGGCTCGTGTGAAAGCTTATATCTTAAGTGAATAGTATAGTTGGGAATTTTAAATAAATTTTATTTTTTATTTTATCTTTTCGATTTTTTTTTTCTACATTTCAAAAGTTAATTATGTCGATAGGCGTCCCCCCTATTGGAATTGATGAGGTAATGAAGCTTTTAATTACAAATTCCAATCTTATGGCCAACATTTAATGATGTCAGCATATTCTTCTTCGTCCTCCTAAATCAATGAATGAGATTTATTGTTCATAACTTCCTTGCATTTATGAATGCATCCGTTAACGTCTTTACTTTTTCACATTTACCTAATCATATTAAGAAATTACTGTAACTCTATGTGATTGCCAAGTTTAGATGATTAACAAAGATTAATATCTCTGAAAAACACGTTTGGATGATTAACAAACACTACCTGTACCTCGTTACCATAGATTGCACGTATCATATTGGAATGTGAACTGAGGCCATGTTTGGCCTCTGTTCAGCATATCTCCCATACAACTACGAACCACAACTATCATAGTGGCTGAGCGTTCCGAGCATTTCATTTTCTACCAACGATTCCAGTACTCCAAGTGTATCTCAGTCTTAAAAAACCTAACGTTGCCCCTGAACAATAAAAGAATCACACACAATTACCATACCCATTCCCGACTGTTAAAAGAAATCATAACATGATTGAAAAACAACAACATAAAGAAATGAAAGCAGTCTTTTCAGTGCTCAGATCACATGAAAAGTCTTCAGGTATGTTTTTTTTGGCACAATATCCAGGGTTTAAAGACATCAACAATACACTTTAGGGTTTTAATAAATCTAAGTCAGATGTTTTTGTTTGGCAGGGTAAACATACGGTGTAAGAGCAAGCGTTGGAAGCTATGAAATACGTTCGCCATATAAAGTGAAAAGTAGTCCAAGACCTTTATCTAGGTCTTCACAATCTGTAAAAAAAATTGTAAAAAAAATTGGAAGTTCCATACATAGGACCGGTATACGGTTTGTTGAATCAAGGCTTGAATTCGACCATAGTGAAGGAAATTTGGTGGTTTAGGCACTTTGGTGGTTTTATGGGAGGAGGCAGACTAGACAAACCTGAAGAATAGAATAATAGTCGAAACATTGGCCCATACAGAAACCACCACTGAATTCATTAACCTTGTCATTGAACTTTATAAGTCAAACTAATTATGTAGTGCTCTTAGGTTGTCACAATTTGGGTTTTACTAATTATACAAAATCGTATTTATTTTCAGGTCGATTGTTCCGATCTATATAGAATTGGGTTTTATTACATCGGATTTGTAGTAGAATTGGTTTTTATTAACTCTGTCATTCCAATCTGTATAAAATTAGGCTTTATTACTTCCTATTTGTAGTAGGATTGGTTTTTATTAATTTTTCCTTGGTGCTAAATTTGGTTTTTATTAATAATACATCATATGTGTGGTAGAATTTGGGTTTTACTAATTATACACAGTCTTATTTATTTTCAAGTCGATTGTTCCATATATATAGAACAGGGTTTCATTACATGGGATCTGTTGTAGTAGAATTGGTTTTTATTAATTCAACTATTCCAATAGGTATAGAATTGGTCTTTATTACTTCCTATTTGTAGTAGGATTGGTTTTTATTAATTCAACTATTCCAATAGGTATAGAATTGGTCTTTATTACTTCCTATTTGTAGTAGGATTGGTTTTTATTAATTCAACTATTCCAATAGGTATAGAATTGGTCTTTATTACTTCCTATTTGTAGTAGGATTGGTTTTTATTAATTCAACTATTCCAATAGGTATAGAATTGGTCTTTATTACTTCCTATTTGTAGTAGGATTGGTTTTTATTAATTTTTACTTGGTTGGAGAATTGGTTTTTATTAATTTTGTCTTAGTCCGACTGCTAGTTGTGCCTGTAATGGAGTATTGGAATCATCGATATTTTGATTCACTTCTGCCTTGAACCACAAACTTCAATTTGATATTGTGTCGTAAAAGGAGTGTGTTGAGTGTTGGTTGTGCCTCTTTAATTTAAGAGTTCAACAGTTCTTGATATTTTGATATTATGCCTTAAAAGGAGTGTGTTGAGTGCTGGTTGTGCCTCTTTAATTTAAGAGTTCTTGACAACAATTCTTGATATTTATGTTGTGTGTTGACAGAATCTTCATATATTTATGGTACCTAAACTCCCTTATAGTATATTGTGCATTATAGCACAATTACTTTTACACATGGTAATACATTTATAATTTTGAAAATACATAACAATAGAGATTGAATAAATGGTCATGTAATCTAATTAATAAATAATAAATCATTTAGGTTGAATTTATAAGAAGTATGGTATTATTATGGTTAGAAATTTCATATATGTAACTAACTTTAAAATGATGATTTTTTTTTTGCATAAAGAGAATAATTGTGTTAATTTTAAAGGCAACTTTAAAATTATGAATTCTTTCTTGCTTGCATATTGAGAAGAGAATAATTTTGTTAATGTTAAAGGTAGTAGTTAAAGTCATAACGATAAAATCTATATGTTTCACATGCCCAACAAACAAATCTTTAGGGTTTTACAAGTGTGTTTCCTCCATAAAAACAATCACATTGAATTGGTTTTCCTTTTGTTGAACCTCAAAATCAATATCAATTGGAATCATAACATTAATTGGAAACAAAATCAATATCAATTGGAATCATAATATTAATTGGAATCATAATCTTAGTACTTAGTACTGGTATTACTATATTAATCATAACTTTGTCACTTCCAAACCTTCAACTTAATTATAAACTCATTTACCCTAATTATAAACTATAATTAACATACTATAATTATATTTTTTTAATAATTAGAGTTATTGTCATTTCTAAACTCATTATAATAAATAGGATTAGTAGTAGGAAATCATCAAAATAATTATTATTAATGGTTATTAGAATTAGGGTTATTTTTATTATAATTTATTTTATAATAATAAAAAAATAATTTAAATTCAATTTAAATAATAATCTCAAACTCAATTTAAATAATAATTACAATAAAAAGATAATTTAAATAATAATTGCAAGAAAATGACAATAATAAAAAGACAATTTATATTAAATTTAAATAATAATTTAAAATTTAATTTAAAATAATTGTAAAATTTTTAAAAATATTTATTAATGAAAAAATAAGAGTAAATCATAGGTGTAATGGAAGAATGGAAGTAAATAATAATAATAATGGAATAATAAGAGTAAACCATAATATTATATTATTAGAATTCTTATTATTATTAAATTATTAAATGATGTCCTTAAAACAAGTATAAATAAAGTAGATTTACTATTAATGCCCTTGGAACAAGTGTAATTCATCATCTGCAAAGTTCAAGATGATTTTCTATAAATGTCTTTAGAAAAAGTAAGACTCATAATGGTAAAGTTCAAGATGATTTCCTATCATGTCCTTAGAACATGTATGATTCTAAATTTTCTTCTATGTAATACATCRCATCAGTTCAAAGTTCATATCTTTCTCACAAAGGGAACACTTCATTCATTTTATTTTTTTTAAAACATGGATAGATGTTGCAATGACACAAACATAGGAATGTTGCAATGTGATGAACATAGTAACATCGCAATCTGACAAACAATGCAATGTCACAATATGGTGAAAATAGTAACATCACAATCTGACAAATAGTGCAATGTCGCAATGTGACAAACATAGACATGTTGATGTGACAAACTTAGTTACATCACGATCCAACGAAAAATGTAACATTGCAATTTGACAAATAGTGCAACATCGCAATCTGACAAACATAGCCATGTTGTCACAACATGACGAGCATATCCCTATCATCTCAATGTGATGAACATAGTAACATCACAATCCAACGAATAGTGTAACATCACAATCTGACAAACATGTCCCTTTCATCACAAGTGATGCGCATATCCCTGCCTTCGTAATGTTTCAAACGTATCCTCATGTTGCAATGTGATGCAAATATACTAACGTCACAATGTGACAAACATTTTGAAACGTCACATGTGATGAACATAACCCATTGTCCAATGTGATGTACATACATTTTCATAATATGTTGAACATAAACCAACCTTTGCATGTGATGAACATAACTCAATGTTGCAATTTGACGTTTTTCTTAGCTATGGAACAAGATACAATGCAAAATAATGGAATGCCTTCTCCTCCTAATGGTCTAGTATTTAACATAGCCTAATAGCCATCTAGGTATAGGTTTGGACTTCCTCAACCCTCAATTGTGATAGGGTTTTGGACCTCCTAGAATCTTCATGAAGTTACATACATGGCTAGCCCCATATGCATGAGTAACGGGGGTTGATGTGGCATCCTCTTATACCATGGTGGTCAACATGGTAGGTCAACTTGCAGGAGACATATAGATTTTGCATACGAGCTATGATTGACACGATTTTTTCATTGTTGGAAAGGTCTCAATGTGTAGAATAGCGTTATGAGATCCAAGGAAATTTTTAACCCCAAAATATGTCGTTTGATGCCTCAAAAAGGCCTCGGAAGGTTCCAGACCGTAATTTTCGGACCTGCCACTAAAATGGCCTTGCAAATTGATTCCTCCAATTTTTTCCACTATGAAAGGATCGAGATAGATGACAAACAATGGATTGGATCAACTCCAGAGCAGGTAATAAGTATGTTATGAAAAAAACAATGCAATGGCATCGCTCAAACACTATTTATCCAATACACCATTCAATTTGTTTTTTCAAAGTCCTATTATTCTTTTGTTAAGCATATGTTCTTTTAAACAAATCATGAGATGGGTATGTTCCTCGATTGTCAATATTGTTCCAACCTAACATCTATATGTATTGTTCATTGGTCTTATCCTAGGTTTTGTGATATATTGAGTTTAAATCTTAAACACCCAATATTTCAAAACTAAGAGTCATATTTGAAGTTTGAACAAGGAATGCTTCATATTCTCTAAAACACCTATTCTTATTCTGCAACAACCTATTCAAGTTGT
>SNQJ01S0032624.1:60359-89393 GCA_010110895.2 Picea sitchensis
ACCTAGATAAAGGTCTTGGACTACTTTTCACTTTATATGGCGAACGTATTTCATAGCTTCCAACGCTTGCTCTTACACCGTATGTTTACCCTGCCAAACAAAAACATCTGACTTAGATTTATTAAAACCCTAAAGTGTATTGTCGATGTCTTTAAACCCTGGATATTGTGCCAAAAAAAACATACCTGAAGACTTTTCATGTGATCTGAGCACTGAAAAGACTGCTTTCATTTCTTTATGTTGTTGTTTTTCAATCGTTCTATGATTTCCTTTATTAGTCGGGAATGCGTATGGTAATCGTGTGTGATTCTTTTATCGTTCAGGGGCAGTGTCAGGTTTTTCAAGACTGAGCATCACTTGGAGTACTGGAATCGTTGGTAGAAAATTAAATGCTCGGAACGCTCAGCCACTATGATAGTTGTGGTTCGTAGTTGTATGGGAGATATGTTGAACGGAGGTCAAATGTGATATCAGTTCACATTCCAATATGATACGTTCAATCTATGGTAATGAGGTACAGGTAGTGCTTGCTAATCATCCAAACGTGGCTCCCAAAGATATTAATCCTTGAAATATCATTCATTGATTTAGGAGGACGACCAAGAATATGTTGGCATCATTAAATGTTGACCATAAGATTGGAATTTGTAATTAAAAGCTTCATTAACTCATCAATTCCAATAGAGGGGACACCTATCGACTTAATTAACTTTTGAAATGTAGAAAACAAAAATCGAAAAGATAAAATAAAAAATAGAATTTATTTAAAATTCCCAACTATACTATTCACTTAAGATATAAGCTTTCACAAGAGCCCTTTTTTTTATAATAATTCTAAGGCTTCAACAATTTCATTCATCATTGCTAGAAACAAAGATCTTGCAACATTCTCNCTAATTTTTTTTATTTGTGAGTATATTTGCATATTCTATTAGAGAGAAAGTTCTCCCACAATTTGAGTAAACAACATTTTGATTTTTGGATGAGTCTTTCCATTTAAACTCCTTTGCACAAATAGAACATTTCACCAAAAAAGTAAAATTCTTTGTGGAATGCATAGTTCACTACTCACTTCTTTCATAATTAATGGGTATACCAATGCAAGAGTCCCACCAAAATAATGTTCTCCTTTGCAAAACAAAACATTCCACCGAACAAATGAATTCTTCGTGGAATTCATAGTTCACTGCCCACTTACTTATTTCATAATTAGTGAGTATAATGGGTATAGGAATGCAAGACTCCCACCAAAATAATGTGCTTGAGTGATCTTTCCAATGACCCTTTAGACTAATCAATTAACAACACAACATTTGTATACCCTTTTTTTTAACCTTTATAAACTTTGAATACCTTTTCACTTTATATGAGACATAATCTTTTGGGCGATTTGCATTATATCCTTGCACAGTTTCCAAGGCACTAAAACATGGTTTAAGGTACAATTTTATTGTGTGAGGTTCATATCGGGTATGGGAGCCAGGGGGCGGCAGTGGGATGTCGTCACCCCATTAATGATGTGTGTTAATTGCCCTGCAACACCCGTGACACTCATTTCTCTGCACTCGATGCCCTACAACACCTGTGACACCAGTTGCCCCTTGTTCCATGGGGAATTCCATGCAGTTGCATCAAGGTTGTGGGTAATATGCCTTGTGTTCATCACGAACCTATCGTCTTGGAGGCCATTAGAAGGTTTGTCGATAAACAATTCGTAGAGGATTGTACTAGCAGCTTTGTGTCTGTGATAACAATACTGGGGGTGATTACTTGTGTGTTGGACAAGATTTGTGTGGGGCATTTGTTGAGTGAAAACAACAAATATGATCGTGTTGGTTGGATGGAACGAAGATGCGCTTCTTGCCTTGATGGGGATTTGGAAGTCGAAGGTGGAAATATTACTGTCGCTAAACCTGTTGAGAATGGAGATGCCTCCAAGCCCACTAAAGGTGAAGCCCATGCAGCTTAATTTCTAATTACTCCGTAATAATTCCCCGTCGACGCATCTTACCATTCAACAGAAACATTAAATTCAATAGAAAGAAGCCTTCAATCAAGCAGTAAGGTCTCCATGTCTCTTTGAATGCTTGTTCAATGTGTATTTCCATAAATAATTTTCTAATACTACCATGAGAGCTAAACTTATTATAAACATTATTAAATTAGTTCTTAAAACTCAATAACAAAAAATTTCTCTCACCCATGTTTTTGGTTGCAGGAATTCATTTCATTTATAATTCTAGATAAGTGAAATTATTTACCTCTATATTGGCACCTCCAAAGTCTCTGCTTTTCCTATGCCACAATTTTAAATTTTAAATATAACAATATTACATCTAGTCATTTAACCTATTTTATTTTCTCTATATTTTAAATAAGTTATATATTACATCTAGTCATTTAACCTATTTTATTTTCTCTATATTTTAAATAGTTAACTTATTAAAAAAACACTTTTAATTGAAAACAATTTTAACTCATTTTACATAAATAAAATACTAATCAAAATATACATTAACTATTTAATTAATAATAATAATTGGAATAAGAACTTTGTAACCGACAAAATCTAAATGCATGAGTGTGCGAATCTGCGATGATGTCATAACATGGATTGACATGTGATGGACAGTCAACTACGTGTACGTGTAGGAAGTACCGGAAGCATAGAGGAAACATGTTAGTCTTCGGGTTTCATCGAAAATATTGTATAAATATGACTTTCTAGAATAGCCTAGAGCCAAATGGAGACTAAAGCAACCATGAGAATTGGCCCATCTTTTTAATTATCATTTGCTTGTATATTATATTTGGTTATTAGGTGAAGCCAATATTTTGATATTTTTAAAATATATTGAATTCATGATTTTAGCAATAAGAATGCAATATATATAATTCATGATTGAATTTGAGGAAGATGAATATCTTTAATTCATGATTGAATTTGAGAAAGATGATTGAATTTGAGGAAGAGGCATAGGAAGGCACTATTTGTTGGAATAAGTGTTGAAGGAACGATTTCACTTTTAGAAGTTGTTGAAGGCAAATCTAGGAGTCATTGCACTAATGAAGGGGTTGCAACATTTTATATAGGGAAATGGGAGAGGGAGAGTAGACAATATTACACAAAAACAAAATAGTGTGTAAGTACTTTATTAAACAAGAAAATAGAGTACATATAAATACAAGAAAATTTTTTGAAGATAGACAACTACCTTCATCCACCGGTTGAGGAAATATCTCAACCTCACACCAAACTAGGAAGCATCTAGTTGGAGAGAATCTCTCAAACCAATTTGGCCTCAACAACCTTCTAAAAGCTAAAAACAAACTCCTTCTTGTAGAGACTAGAAATCTACCTAATAATGACCAATAAACTCAATAATTAAACATCATCACACTAAAGATAAGTGGGAGTTACATATCCCAAGACTCCCTCTTAACAACTACTTGTCTTTACAATCTTCAAGTCATGTCTTCATCATCGCCAAGTCCTCTGAATCGAAGCACCTCATGATTAACAAAGTCTATGTTTGGTCCAACCTGGTACCTTCTCTTTGTACCTTGATCATGCATCACCAAACTGCCAAAGTCCATATAAAGAGATAACCATCCACTAGAATGCCCTCGTTTAGGAGGATTTCCTTAAGGTACATGGTTCATTCAACCTCTTGATGAACTCCCCTTGAAAGTAAAAATCATGGTTTCTAGGCACCTCCTAGAGTTCACTCATAGACCATGCAACGGACCCATGACATGGATCACTCTTATGAGTGTTAACGAACTCTATAATGGAGGTTTATGCACTAAAAATCAATAGGGATACATGGCAAAGGGGTATGCATGCCTAGTCAGGTCTTACATTGATATGCCCTTTACATGTTACATAGATACATGTACATACATTACAAACTCCATCTCATGGAGATACTAGGTACATAATCAAACATTTCAAGGACCAATACATCGAATCAATAAACATTACATCATAGACTTGCTACAAAAGAATGTGTGACTNTTTACATGTTACATAGATACATGTACATACATTACAAACTCCATCTCATGGAGATACTAGGTACATAATCAAACATTTCAAGGACCAATACATCGAATCAATAAACATTACATCATAGACTTGCTACAAAAGAATGTGTGACTCATATTAACATATGGTCATGATTCTGTTTTATTCAACTCAATTCACACAATTTACCTTGTTTGTCCATAATCATCATGTTGCTTCCACACTTCTGTTGCTTCATCATGATTGTCATTGTCACCAACTTCCCTTGGACTAATCTCTCTATTGTTCCAGATCAACATCTCTATTCTTTCTACTTATCATTCCAACAACTTCTCTTTACGAAGCAGACTAAGTAATGGTTTTACATCACAAAATATTACCAAGCAGGACTTCAACTCGTCCACAAGAGATAATATCATCTTCCTCCTCTACAGTTGTTTAAATGTTTGGAGTCTTTCTCTGCATCATTGACCTTTGTCACTGTCAATTCATTGTCTTGGATTCACCTGCGATTTGTTAGAGTAGCTAATTCTAACACAACCACTACATTCATATTGAGTTATCTATGCTCAATGTAAATGTTACTAATTCCAAAGACATTTATTCGCACTTCTTTGGAGTTTCCAAACTTTTACAGGCAATTGTCAGATTGGTCAAATCTAACAATGTATCACACATTGAGTTGACCAAACTCAACATGTTTCTCATCACAACTCCAAATAAATTTAAAATACATAATTAATTTTATCATGGCCAAGGAGAAAAGAGAAACATAGAGTGTTTGAGAAGAGAGACCCTTATGCTATGGTAAAAGGTTTAGGTATAGTAAGAAGAAGATTGTGGCTGAGAGAAAAGAGCAACACATAGTGTTTGAGAAGAGAGACCCTTATGTAGTGCTTTAGATAACATCGTACAGAGAAAGGGAAGATAAATAAAAGGATCCTCAGTACAATCCAACTAAAGAAGGAAGTCCATCTCAGATCAGAATCTGTGTCGAACCCATGACCCCATGTGTGTCACCAAGATCTGAAGCAGAAACTGGAACTTTTTCAAGAGCAATTGTAGTTAGTGGAGGAAATCAGAACAATAGTCAGAATAGTGGAAGTAGTGCAGCGAACCAGAGTCATTCAACATCACTGAAGGTAAGTACTACGCAAAATACAATGGTAGGAATAGATAATACATTAAGGATTTCTAAATTCCAGGGAGCGAGGTCGGAAGACCCAAAGCAACATATGTTTGTATGTGAGATGATATGGACTATGAGGAATGCCCAAGATGAGGAAACAAAGATTGTGCAGTTAGAAACAATGTTCAGAGGTCGTGCACTATTATGGTACATGAAGTATTAGACTACTACATCGACAAGACAATCAAGGACATTGGCAGAAATTGGACAAGCTTTATTAAAGGAATTTCAAAAGACAAAATATGAGTCGCAGTACATCACGGAGCTGAAAGAAATTAAGCAAATACAGAACGAGACAGTTTGGGATTACAATCAAAGGTTTAAATATGTGATGGGTACATTGACATTCCATATTCCTTATGAAAAACATAGAGAATGGTGTATTGCAGGTCTGTTACCACACATTTTTTGTCCTCTAACACATCAGAAGGTCACGTCACAACCAAAAGCATTAGAAATTGCAATGAAGTTAGAAGCATCTCATGTAGGAGATGGCACAGGTTCAGTCACAGCTCGCTACGCTAAGGATTCAATTGTTAGAACTAACAAAAGGAAAGGAAAAGAGTGAACATGTTTGGTTTATTACATGTAAGTTAGAAGGTCATCATAAAGATGAATGCCCAACATTTGTGCAATATATGGCTACAGGGGCATCGAACCCATTGGCAGGAGGAGTGGGGTACTATGAAATATGCAAGACATGAGGAAATCATCCGACTTCTTCTCCATTATTGCAAAAGTACCAAAGTACGCCCAAGAACTTGTTCTATAATTATTGCAAGTTTGTAGGACATGATGAGAAGGATTGTCACGCATTCGACTTAATGAGAGAGCGAACTTCGGATGCATATAGAATCCAAGAAGAAAATGTCGTAGCAGAAGGAGGATTTCCACAGTATAATACCCCGAGAGGATTTAATTAGGGTGGACAAGGAGGATTCAACAAAGGTCGAGGATGAGGATGATTTGGTAGAGGAGGAAGAGGAACAATCATTTTTTATAATTGAAATCAACTGAGACATTTGGCGAGAGATTTTGCAAATCCTTGCATGATATGCATGTACTACAGAGCATTGGACCATGCGACAGAAGATTTTCCTCAACCAATAGAAAAATGGCAAGAAAGAGGGAACCGGAACCAGAACTCGAACATACATATGACAGCAGCCGAGGAGTGCAACGATCGACCTAGAGTAGTAGCAGTTACGTGACGAGGAACGAGAATCAAAATTCATGTGACATATCAAGGGAACAGAATTCACCAGTGGGTAAAGAAAGAAACATAGCCATTACCATTGTTTGATCCAAGGAAAGAGAAAGAGACCTACCAACAAGAAAGAAAATAATTTATGGGAGTAGACTGGATAACATCAACTTCGAATGCATTATCGTTGTATAATAGACCGTCGGTATATGATATGTCTCGAGTCTATGACCATTCGGAGAAACAAATTGATAAGATAAGTAATTTGAAGATAGTTTTAAGAAGTTTCTTAGATTTAATGAAGGATGAATCTGCGTTGAGTAGTCTGCGCGGAATGATTGGCCATTGTGCAAAGAAAAAGAGAAACCTGTCACACATAGAAGCAGACAAATAGGGAGTTTAAGACCAGTGCGCAGATAGGATATTACGAAATGGACAATATAATTATGGATTTGGGCTCTAATGTGAATGTTATCTTGAGACAGACTTGGGAGATGATGAGCCAACCAAATCTTCTTTGGTCATTGATCCAGTTGATATTAGAGAACCATCATAATATCATTCTAGTCTAAAGTTTAACAAGAGTAAATGTCAATATTGATGGGGTGTGCAGTGTAGCAGACTTTGAAGTGACTGACATAGTATATGGAAGTACACCATATCCAACACTCTTGGGACTTGATTTGGCATTTGACAATCAGACAATCATTGACCTAAAGAAGAGATAGATGGTATTCAAAGTAGAAGACTTGAAGGTCACTGCGCCATTAGACCCCATTGAAGGAAGAAGGTATGTAGAACTAGCAAAGAGAAAAGAACTTGATAATCTATATAATATGACTGTGCGGGTGGACAATTACGTGAATCCTACAACTGAAGGTGTAATCAGTTAGAGGAGTATTATTTCATGTGTGTCAGACTCAGAAGAGGCTCTGGATAATTGGAAACAAAGACGGCATGAAGTGTCGACAAGGAATTGTGCTCGAATTACCCGTGCTTTGAGATGGATTTGAACCGAAATAGTCAAACCTCAAGGTATAGTGGAATGGCACCTATAGAATATTTTATCATTGAGTTTAAAATGAAGATTCCATATAAACATATATTCTTGGCCTTAGATGTTGCAATGAAAGTGACTTCAACAAGATGGTGGGTTGCACACAAAGATGGCATAACAGATTGGATACAGTGCAAAAGGTTATTACAAGTCAGATTTGGTACAGAGAATGAAAGTATAATGCCGAATTATAGTGGATTAAGTTGTCCAATAGATGATGTTATGAAGTGTACTGCGCACTGGAGATCGGTATAAAAATAAGAATGGACTCACTTATTTGTGCATACTTTGGACACAATTCCCAAGAATTGGTACATAGAACTAGAAGTGCACAGAGAGACAAGGGATTGGGAATAATTGACTAGGAACTTCAAGGTAATGTTCAGTTTTGAAAATAATAATCCTTTGACTGACTCAACATTGCAGGTTCTCAGGAATACGATTTTTGCATCAGAGGACTTGTTGGGATCAATACCTTTGTATAGTACACCTAGAGTCACTGCAACAATTGAAGAGGTTATGCATTGTTATAATGTCGCAAAAGAAGTCCAAGATGAAGAAGATCCAAGGAATTTGCAAATACCAGAAAATGAAGGGGAGCGCGCAGTAGAAGGACCAGAGCTTGAGTCATCCATATATGAAAATCCCCTAAGAACATGCAAAGTGAACATAGGTACAGAAGATAAGCCTAAGTTTGCGCAGAACATGTATCATAGAACTTGTATTATAGTATAGATAGAAAAAGAAATAAAAAGACAAAAAGAAAGAAAATGGTTCAGGGAAGAAGTAGAAAGTCGAAGAGTGGATCAACGTTCAAATAAGTTAAGGTTAGCAAGTAAACAAGATAAGCAGGAGAATGTCGCGGAGACAAAGTAAACAAGGAAGACGTGTGTGGAAGATGAAATATTGGAATGTGACAGAGGCCTATGAAGAAAGCGGGAAAATAATTTAAGCCCATCCATGATGGGACATGAAATAAAGAGAGACTGTGACGATGAAGTAGTGGCGCCGCGTAGCCATAAACGAAGATCAACAAGAATATTTCGACAAGTTGGAGAATTTAACAGATAATTCACCGAAGATACAGAGTTAATGAAGTGTTAAGGTAGGTAATGAATGTTAAGGAAAGTGGGTTAGACTGTAAGTTTGGGCGTGAATGAGTTTAGAAGTAGTTGGCAACCCAAGGATAAAAACAGTTGAAGGGTCAAATGGGAAAAATTTATTGTGATTTTCATTTCCATAGAGAACAATGAAAGCAAAGAGCATAGAGCCAAGCAAAGCCAAAGAAGTTAGTTGCAAAGAATAATGGCACCACCTAAGGCAGTGGCAGCATCTACATCAACATCAAAGAAAAAATGCAGTAAGTCGTCGGTAGTACCAGTACAGGAATATAATCTAGGAGCATCCTCATTGGAGCTGATATTTCCAAGAGATTACATACCACCCAGGAAGAATAAAACGAAGCCAGTCAAATTGTCAAAAGACGCTAAGTACGATCTTGTGGAGCCAAAAATCCCACCTAGATTGATCGTGGAGGAAGATATGTTATGCTTGATGCCGAGTTTAAAGTATGCAAACCATGCTATTACGGACGAGAAGAAATTTTCAGAGCTAGTGTTGAGCAAGTATTTTAAGAGGTACATCAGTGGAAAGACAAAGATAGTTGTGATAGAGCTAGAGATATGAAAAAGAAGGTTGCAGAAAGTTGGCATTCTGAATTTATTCGACATACCACACTTGGGGAGGAACACAGAGATTAACGCCCACGTGAATATGTTATTGAGCTACGTACATGGAGGTTACTTATGGCTCGACAGACCGATCTCAATCGATACAAACTTGATTGTGCACATTACTGGACTATCGTCGCAAGGGGAGGACCCTTCACTAATCTTTTCAAACAAGAAGAATGAGAAGGCTTTATCAGATAGCATGAAAGAAAAGTTTCATACATTCTGAGGACAACGCAGTTTAGATGTAGCAAGCATATGCAACCCTACAGTGAGGTTTATGACACAATTATTAGCTTGTAAATTGTTAAGTGTCGGAGGGACAAAGTACCATCGACAGTAATAGCGATAGCTGAGAAGTGCATCGAGGGTGTGCAGATGAATTGGGAGAAATTTATGCTCAGCCAATTATTGATCGACTGTGTAGAGGCACAAGATAAAGGGATTGAATTTCACTACGCATGGTTATTAATTCTAATTGCATGATCAACATGGAGGGAGATGGATGATACACATTTTTTGGGAGTAAAATATAATTCATGCCTAGCCGCAAGATATCGGAACTTATGGCATACTACACACAAGGTACGATGATTACACAATAATGTTTCTTTTTATATATACAAAGAAGCAATTTAGACAAGCATTCAAAGTACGCCACACATCCCACCACAGGTAGTCAAAGCATACAATCTAGTTGCACGATTTAAGGCATGATGCCATCACATGTATGTGCAAATGAAAAAGGACCCAAATCAGGCATGGTTTCCCACACGATACATGTTAACTGAGGAAGATATGGGACACATTATGGAAGATTGGGCTAGCAATTGGAAGATCTCACCAACGGAGACAAAGCTAGAGAAACCAGAGATGCAACAACCCGATACTGAAGAAATATCAAGCAAAGATGAAGATGAAGAACAGGAAGGAAATGGCATAGAAGAAAAACACAAAAGATAGTCTTGCACATAGGAGAGAAGAGTAAAGATCTCGACGAATGAAAATCAGTGCCACAACATAAGAAGAGGAAGGTTGTGAAGATATTGAATCCACAAGAAATTTTAGAGGAGGATATGGAAAATATTGTCGACCAAGTTAAGGAAGCAACGGATGAATCTTTTGAGCGCGTGACAAAACAACAAGAAGAAAGACATTCAGACATGCAATAATAGATTGTTGCATTGCAACAATTTTTGGAGACCACACAACTTGCAACAGTACAAATAGGACAACAAGTACAAGCAGATAATACAACGCAGATAGTTGAGGTGCAACATATGAAATCTATCATATCAAGATAAAGATTTGTAATGAAGATAATGACGAGAGCCTTAGAGCTCCCCACGACAAAATTGAAAGATCAAGCCAAGTCACTAAGTCATATTGACTTAGTGGTATCTCATTTTCCTATAGAAATTTTGTATGGATTACAATCGAGCGTGATAGAGGAACTTCAAGTGCACGCAGTGTCGACCTCGTTGGAGCTGACAAAGACATTCACAGATAATGACATGCTACAAGCATAATATGACCAACTCAAGTAGGAATAGGATGAGGCAGTACACAAGGTAGAGAGAGTCAAACAGGCAATCGAGGGGGTCTATAACATTAATCCATAAGTGTTAAGGGAGGAAGACGCCCCATTGGAGGAACATGTGACAAAGATGAGCAAAGCCATTCAAGGATTCTGAACAAAGATCATTGACTTAAATACACAACATATACCAAGCACTCAACCAGAGAAAAGGGAGCAACGCGAAAAGATGGCCACCACAAGCATAGAGAACATCAAGTGTATGGAAGTAGAATGTGCTAAGTTGTATGCAAAAAGCACAAACGTTTGGACACAATTGACTGAAGATTTGGAACTATAGGAGATTTCCCAGAAGATACATGCTACACAAGATAAGGTGTAGAAGTTCAAAGTAGTAATGAGTACATTACCGCCAACAGAGGTGGTAACAACAATGGTTGAAAACAAAAAGCTATATTTAGAAATAAATCAACTAAGGGTGGAGTAGCAAGCTCATGCGCAAAATATTGAGGTATTGCAACAAGAAGCCTATAAGGTGACAACAGAGTTAGCAACCACTCAAGGCACGATCAAGGAGGGAGCGCAGGAAACTGCTGAAAAATTGAAGACTCGCATAACTACATAAATGGTCGAGGAAATTGTACAACAAGAAGCACAAATCAGGGAAAAAGTTGCAACGACCAGCGATACACTACAAAAGTTCTTGGAAACCTAAAAGAAGGATTGACATGGCTTGGGAATGAGCCACATGTTAGTATTTGGGCCCTGTTGGAGCAGGATATTTTGGATAATTTTTGGGAACCGCGCAGAAGCGGATCGTGCGACATTTTTGCAAAGCATCAGTTCACGCGGAAAGAAGCTAGTACGTTATCATGATTCAGCGCACAAGAAAAGAAAGTTAGTTAAGAATTTTTGGGAAAATTTTTCCTCTTTGTAACCATTTTGTAACAGGATTAGCCTATTGTAAAGCTATAAATTGTAATGGTTTTTTGGGTAGGAGTTAGTTTTGGAGAGAGAGCTTAAGTGAAGAATTGGCTAAGGGTTCATGTGTTTTGAGTGATGACTGAGGTTTTTGAGAGTTAGGATCACACTGCAGCAGAATGGTTGAGGAAGGTTTGGGTAATATCAACTGATATATATTATTGTAACCATAGTGTGCAGTTGTAAGGAGATTGTGAATGAATAAAATAAGAAGCTAGTCGTTGTGGACGTAGCCTAGTTTGGGGTGAACCACCTTAAAACCTTGTGTCTTGATGTGTTGTTTTTGTGTGTTATGTTTCTGATGCATATGATGTTCATTGTTACTACGCAATGGTGGTAAGTGTTTAGTATTCTAAATATGTCATTGATAGATGTTGTTACGATCTTGCACACTTAAGTTAATGATGAATGAATGATTGTTAAGTGGAGTAATGTCGCACACAGGGTATATTGAATGATAATTAAAGGTTAAGTAATAGAAACTGTGCACACAATAGATGAATGGATAATTCATAATGCATAATATGGTTATGGTGAATGCCTCACTTCCCCTCATCCCTGCAGAAACTTGGTTTCTGCAGCCCCTCTAGATGCCTCATGTGAGACTTCACTTGCTTGCAGGTGATTCCAAAAGGGACGATGTCTAAGGGTTTTGTTGTTTTATTAATGATTAAACCTGGGTCTTCCCTTTGCACGCCAACACCCATCGCCCACCATCTTGTCACTCGCCATAGCTTATACATGGAAAGCAGGTTAATCAAGTTAATGAATAATTTGTGTTATTCAGGCGCCCTAATGATTAATAGATGCAGAATGAAATGCACGAGGGTTATCTGTATTAATCCAAACCTTTAATTTGTGGACATGATGAAGAATATTCTTCTATCGTTAAATCTCACACATACATTGCATATTTTTAATTAAAAGGTTGATTAATCTGGAAGTTTTCAATAGATATACGCATCTCGACGTAATTATAATGACGAGGTCCATTATGGTCGCACCCCATGAAAGTGGCATGGCCATATTGGTCATCAATATTCTCCTCAATGGAATTTGCATTCTCTCATCATATGTAAATGAAGGAAATATATGTCTATTAATTCTTATATAAAAATCTTTAATTGAGTTTCATATTAATCTTAAGTTCTTGATATTCATGTAAAAATTATACATTATTAATTGAGTTTCACATTTAAGGATTCATATATATAAATTATTAATTCTCTCATCATATGTAAATGAAGGAAATATATGTCCATTAATTCTTATATAAAAATCTTTAATTGAGTTTCATATTTTAATCTTAAGTTCTAGATATTCATGTATAAAAATGATTAATTGAGTTTCACATTTAAGGATTCATATATAAAAATTAGTAATTCACTTTCACATTTTAATCTTAAGTTCTTGCTATTCATGTAGATTGGTGGGTTTTACCAACTTAAAAGGTCCCCTACAAAATTTTCACTTCCAGCATTGTTATTCAATGAAGTTCAATCAAACTAGCCAAAATTGGGCAAATCAATGGAAATATTTTTTTTGCATCCCAACCACAAAATTTATACTTGTTAATAGAAAACTTCATTGCAATAATAAAAATATGCATAATTGTAATGTAATACAGAGCTAAAGCCTTAAAACCAAGTTCAACCAAATTGGACAGATTAGTGGCAATATTTTTTTTGCAATAATAGAATTATCAATTACTATTTAAGTTGTGTTCTAAGTGCCCTAACCACAAAATTTATATTTCTTAACATAAAATTTTATTACATAGATAGACATTTGCATAACTGTAATAAAATACATGCCCTAAAAACCATTGTGTGCTTGGAGTTGTTGTCTAGGGATTCAATTGCTTGTTGATTTATGATTATATGCTCAATTATAACTGGCACACACTATAGATTTCAGTCCACCATTTGCTCTGCTCCTAATCTCCGATGATATACAACAACCATAGTACACCATCTTTGTATTAACAAAGATTTTACTGTGCACAGAATAAATAAATAACATTGGGGGCAGTAGAAAAGGATTCTCCTTTGTTGTCCTTTCACGCTTAACATCCACTTGTGAAGATAAATCGTGAGGAGATCATGTTTGTTATGATCCAAATTTAGGGACCTTGGCAGCCAATACAGTTTCTATCAAATGTTCCGCAACCAGTGGTCTCTGAACTTTTCCAGTGGCAGTTGTTGGGATAGAGCTCGTGATGAATACCCTTTTTGGTATCTTGAAACTTACCAAATTCTTCTGGCATAAATCCATGATTTTGCTTTCAGTTACAGTAGCCCCCTCTTTTGGAACCACCGTCGCGTTGATCTGTCCAGTCAGAGCCACAACCAGATGAATCGATTTGTTTATTTAACTTTCACAAATTTAAATTTATTAGCTAAATATGAAAAGTATGTTGAATGTGAATGAATCACCTCTTCTCCATATTTGTCATCGGGAACTCCAAAAGCAATGGCCTCAACCACTACAGGGTGCGACAGTAACACCGTGTCTACTTCCATTGGTGATATTTTCTCTCTTGTAAAGAAGATTCAAAATGTTAATTCACAAATTAATCAAAACAATTTGTACTATTATTATCTCACAAGACTAACAATTTGCATTTACCTCCTCGATTGATGAGCTCCTTAATCCGATATATATGAAGGAAATATATGTCCACACTCATAGAGAACATCAAGAGTATGGAAGTAGAATGTGCTAAGTTGTATGCCCAAAGGACAAACGTTTAGACGCAGTTGACTGAAGATGTGGAACTACAGGAGATTGACCAAAGGATACATGCTACGCAGGATAAGGCACAGAAGTTCAAAGCAGTAATGAGTACATTACTGCCAGTAGAGGTGGTAACAACAATGGTCGAAAACAAGAAGCTATATTCAGAAATAAATCAACTAAAGGTGGAGTAGCAGGCTCGCATGAAAAATCTTGAGGTATTGCAACAAGAAGTCTATAAGGTGACAACGAAGTTAGCAACCACTCAAGGCACAGTCAAGCAGGTAGCGCAGGAAACTGCTGAAAAATTGAAGACTCACTTAACTGCAGAAATGGTTGAGGAAATTGTACAACAAGAAGCACAAGTCAGGGAAAAAGTTGCAACGGCCAGTGATACACTACAGAGGTTCTTGGCAACCTAAAAGCAGGCCTGACGTGGCTCGTGAACAAACCACATGTTAGTGTTAGGGCCCTGTTGAAGCAAGCTATTTTAAATAAGTTTTGGGAATCACGCAGAAGCGGATTGTGCGCCATTTTGGCAAAGCAACAATGCATGTGGAAAGAATCTAGCGCGTTATCAGGAGTTAGTCTGCAAGAAAATAAAGTTAGTTAAGAAGTTTTGGGACATTTTGTCCACTTTGTAACCATTTTGTAACGGGCTTAGCCTACTGTAAAGCTATAAATTGTAATGGGTTTTTGTGTAGAAGGAGTTAGTTTTGGAGAGAGAGCTTAAGTGAAGAATTGGCTAAGGGTTCATGTGTTTTGAGTGATCACTGAGGTTTTCGAGAGTTAGGCGCGCACTGTAGTAGATTGGCTGGGGCAGGTTTGGGTAATGTCAACTGATATATATTATTGTAAGTGTAGTGCGTAGTTGTAAGGAGATTATGAATGAATAAAATAAGAAGCCAATTGTTGTGGACATGACCTAGTTTGGGGTGAACCACGTTAAAACCTTGTGTCTTGATGTGTTGTTTTTGTGTGTTATGTTTCTGATGCATATGATGTTTATTGTTACTGCACAATGATGGTAAATGTTTAGTATTCTAAATATGTCACTAGTAGATGTTGTTACTATCTTGCGCACTTAAGTTAATGATGAATGAATGAATGTTAAGTGGAGTAATGCCACACATATGGTATATTGAATGATAATTAAAGGTTAAGTAATAGTGATCCAGATTATTTCGACACGAAATGAGAGCAGCGATATAATAAATAAATGCACAGAGATATCGTAGATATTTAATGATATGACAGGAATGTATCATAGACGCAACCATAAACACAGATATACAGTAATACTCGATTTCTATTCATGAAAGAAATGTACAGAGACTGTAAAAATACAGAGTGAAAGACTCGCTAGAATGGTGGTAGCTTATCTCTGAGAAGAGATGTGACGGCTACTGGCATTCGCAAGAAGATGATTACAATGAGACTCTGAAGGCATTTTTACAATAAACAGGAATGCCAAAAACCCTAGACATCCAAAAACCTAACCCTAGGACATGAAGCGCCAAAAGTCATGTGGGCCACGTTTGGGTAAGTTAGTACATTAACTTCCCAGGGTCTAACTTGTGTATACGATCTTCGTTTTAGGCATATGATACCCCGTTGGAAAGGTATCGTCGAGGAGATTCATTTTGGGGCCTCAATTATGCCTTCAAATATCATTGAGTTGGGTCGATCCCAAAAAACCTTCATTTAAGCCTTCAAAATGGCCCTGGAAGTTAAAAACTGCTAAAAATAGTAAATTGACAAAATTGTCAGAAAATTGTTTTGAGTTGATCGGAAAAGGTGGGTGGCCACCGATATCCACCTGGATCAATCCTCTCTCCTTGGGAAGCAATGGTCTCCATTGTGTTGAGTTCCCGAGGGAGAGGGAAAAACGTTTGTTGAATCTGCATCTTGGTGAGTTGCTTGCCTTGTTGGAGACGTCGCACTGCTCAGTTTGTGGAAGTTTGTCACGAACCTGTTGAGCCTGAGGCTGTTCAACAAGTCGAGCTACATGAGAGGAAAGTGTACATAAGGAATCTTTATGCTTTGTTGCAACCTTGTCGACCTGCTTCTGTTGAATAGAAGGTGCTTGGAGCGAGGTTGTAGTGGTTGCAGTGGTTGTAGTGTCATTTTGTTCCCTTTTTTAATAGATTGTGAAGAAGCTAAATTTTGCAGTATGAGATACTACCTTGCGACACTTTTTAGGTGGAACAATAGTTGGAAATAACTTTGGTATTCTGTAGAGATGACCCCCCAAAGTAACAATAACACTACGAGGTCGAGACTCATAAACAACATCACGTCTCCACATATATGGTTGGCCCAAGAGGAAATCACAGACATCCAGTGGGGCAAAATCACATAATACCTCATCCTTGAAGAGTTGGATGTCGTATAATAATCGGCATTGTTGACTGACATAGAGATCTCGTCCTTGGCGAAGCCACCCAATGTTGTATGGTTGCGGGTGTGGCGTTGTCGACAATCCCAATTGTTTGACAACCTCTATTGAGATGAGGTTCTTCTGACTTCCACTATCAACAATAAAATGCAGCGAGGTCCCCTTCACCCACATCTGTGAATGAAAAAGACGCTCCCCATCTTCAGGATCTGTTGGTTCTTCTGGTTGAATTGTTGTTACCGCAACAATAGCAGTGAGGTCTGCGTCAATGATTTGTCCTTTACCAGTGTTTTCAGAATCGGATTCTGAATTATGGTTCGTCTCCTTGTCTTTGATCTCAGCCACCAATGACTGTTTTGAGTGACATTCATCGGTGTTGTGCCAGGGGCTTTTGTGGAAATTGCACCATTTTCCGGTGTCATTCTTTGTCTTCCCGTGACCCTTCTTTTCCTATGGCTTGGACTAGTTTTTGGGAGACTGTTTGTTAGGGTCGTCTTTGTCATACTTTGGTTGTTGCAGATTTGCAGACCCAAACTCTCGTTTGTTCTGGTGCTTAAATTTCTGCTCAATTTTAACAGCATATCGATAAGCAACACTGAGTGATGAGATATCCAGAAAATCCATTTTAGTCTGGATGTATCTGTGTAGAGCCCCGCGGTATTTCAAAACCAAATGTCGTTTGGAGTCTTTGATACCCAGCTTGGTGCGCAAGGTATGGAAGGTATTGGTGAACTCTAGAACTGCTTGGCCCCTCTCTTGCCACAGTGTGGTCCATCTCATGTATTGGTCATCATAGTTGCCAATAGGGTAATATTGTTCATTTACCGCATTCACAAAAAAATCCCAAGTGGACTCGACCCCATATATTCCAGACTTCTCTATGGAGCTCTGATCCCAGTAAGTTTCCCACCAATGTATGACATGGGGGAGAGATTTAAGGAGTGTGAAGGTGATATTTTCTCTGTCGGAGAAATTGTGAACAGAGAAATAACCTTCTAGCAGATTTAACCATTTGTCTAAGGCTTCTGCATCTATCTGTCCTTCAAATACCGGAATATCAAAATTAACTTGTACCTTGAAAGGCAAGGTGCCTCCAAAGTGGCCATTTGATGAAGATGTGCATGTTGCTATCGGCAGGCATTGAAGGATGTGGGAAAAATTCTCCATCATTTTGTCCCTCTATCGTGTGAGAGTTTGCTCAAGCAATAGACTTATAAGATCCTCTGCTTCGTCGTTTTTCTTTTCTTCTGCCATTGAGGGTTTCTTGGGTGTGCGAGAGCAATTGTCCTCAAGAGAGACAAGCTCGAGACCCAACTTGTTATACTCGTACCTCGTCGGGGACATGCACTGAAAAACGATCAAGAGCAGCCTGCTTTGATACCACTGATCCGTATTATTTTCGGCACAAAATGAGAGCAGAGATATCACAGATATTCAATAATATAACAGGAATGTATCAGAGATGCAACCATAAACACATATACACAGTAATACTCGATTTCTATTAATGAAATAAATGTACAGAGACTGTAAAAATACAGAGTGAAAGACTTGCTAAAATGGTGGCAACTTATCTCTAAGAAGAGATGTGATGGCTACTCGCATTCACAAGAAGATGATTACAATGAGGCTCTGAATTATTTTTTACAATAAACAGGGATGCCAAAACCCTTAGACATCCAAAAACCTAACCCTAAAAGATGAAACGTCAAAAGTCATGTGGGCCCCGTTTGGGTAAGTTAGTACATTAACTTCCTCGGATCGTAACTTTTGCACACGATCTTCGTTTTAGGCGTATGATAGCTCGTTGGAAAGGTATCGTCGAGGAGATTCATTTTGGGGCCTCAATAATGTCTTCAACTATCATTGGGTTGGGTCGATCCCGAAAAACCTTCATTTAGGCCCTCAATATGGCTCTGAAAGTTAAAAACTACTAAAAATAGTAAATTGTCAAAATTGCCAGAAAATTGTTTTGAGCCAGTCGAAAAAGGCGGGTGGCCATTGATATCCACCTGGATCAAATATAAATTGTGCACACAATAGATAAATGGATAATGCATAATATGGTTATTGTGAATGCCTCACTTCCCCTCATCCCTGCAGAAACTTGGTTTTTGCAGCCCCTCTAGATGCCTTGTGTGAAACTTCACTTGCTTGCAGGTGATGTTGAAAGGGACAGTGTCTAAGGGTTTTGTTGATTTATTAATGATTAACCTTGGGTCTACCCTTTGCACGTCAACACCTATCGCCCACCATCTTGTCGCTCACCATAACTTATACATGGCAATCAAGTTAATCAGGTTAATAAATAATCTATGTTAATCATGAGCCCTAATGATTAACGGATGCAGAATGACATGCATGCGGGTTATTTGTATTAATCCTGACCTTTAATTTGTGGACACGACGAAGAATATTTTTCTATCGTTAAATCTCACACATACATTGCATATTTTTAATTAAAACACTGATTAATCTCATAGTTTTCAATAGGTATACACGCCTCGGCATAATTATAATGACGAGGTCCATTATAGTCGCACCCTGCATGAATCATGTGGCATGGCCATATTAGTCATCAATATTCTATCGATGATGCTTGCTTACATTCTCCTCAATGCAATTTGCATTCTCTCATAATATGTAAATGAAGGAAACATATGTGCAATTTGCATTCTCTCATAATATGTAAATGAAGGAAATATATGTCCATTAATTCCTGTATACAAATCTTTAATTGAGTTTCATATTTTAATCTTAAACTCTTGATATTTATGTATAAAAAGTATGAATTGAGTGGAAATATATGTGTAATTTGCATTCTTTCATAATATGTAAATGAAGGAAATATATGTCCATTAATTCTTGTATAAACATCTTTAATTGAGTTTCAAATTTTAATCTTGTTTCATAATATGTAAATGAAGGAAATATATGTCCATTAATTCTTGTATAAACATCTTTAATTGAGTTTCAAATTTTAATCTTAAGCTCTTGAGTTTCAAATTTTAATCTTAAGCTCTTGATATTCATGTATAAAAATTATTAATTGAGTTTCACATGGAAGGATTCATGTGTAAAAAAATCTTTAATTGAGTTTCAAATTTTAATCTTAAGCTCTTGATATTCATGTATAAAAATTATTAAAAAATTATTAATTGAGTTTCACATCGAAGGATTCATGTCTAAAAATTATTAATTGATTGAGTTTCAAATTTTAATCTTAATATCTTGATATTCATGTATAAAAATTATTAATTGAGTTTCACATGGAAGGATTCATGTATAAAAATTATTAATTGAGTTTCACATTTTAATCTTAAGTTCTTGCTATTCATGTAGATTGGTGGGTTCCACCAACTTAAAGTCCCCTGTAAAATTTTCACTTCCAGCATTGATTGCGTATTCAATGAAGTTCTTGCTATTCATGTAGATTGGTGGGTTCCACCAACTTAAAGTCCCCTGTAAAATTTTCACTTCCAGCATTGATTGCGTATTCAATGAAGTTCAATCAAACTGGCCAAAATTGGGCAAACCGATGGCAATATTTTTTTTCCATAATAAAATTGTCAATTACTACAAGTAGTAGCAGTTAAAGCATTGCGTATTCAATGAAGTTCAATCAAACTGACCAAAATTGGGCAAACCGATGGCGATATTTTTTTTGCAATAATAAAATTGTCAATTAGTACAAATAGTAGCATTTAAAGCATCTCAGCCACACAATTTATGATTGTTAATAGAAAACTTCATTGCATAGATAAAATATGCATAATTGTAATAAATTACAGAGCTAAAGCCTTAAAACCGAGTTCAACCAAATTGGACAGATTAGTGGCAATATTTTTTTTGCAATAATAGAATTATCAATTACTATTTAAGTTGTGTTCTAAGTCCCCTAACCACAATAAAAAAATTTCTTAACAGAAAATTTTATCACATAGATAGACATTTGCATAACTGTAATAAAATCTATGCCTAAAAACATTGCTTGCTTGGAGTTGTTGTCTAGGGATTCAATCGCTTGTTGATTTATGATTAAACTGGCATACACTATAGATTTCAGTCCACCATTTGCTCCGCTCCTAATCTCCGATGATATACAACAACCATAGTACACCATCTTTGTATTAACAGAGATTTACTGTGCAGAGAATAAATAAATAACATGGGCGGCAGTAGAAAAGGCTTCTCCTCTTTGTATTAACAGAGATTTACTGTGCAGAGAATAAATAAATAACATGGGCGGCAGTAGAAAAGGCTTCTCCTTTGCCGTCCTTCCGCGCTTAACATCCAGTTGTGAAGATAAAACGTGAGGATCTTATGATCCAAATTTAGGGACCTTGCCAGCCGATACAGTTGCTATCAAATGTTCCGCAACCAGTCGTCTCTGAACTTTTCCAGTGGCAGTTTTCGGGATAGAGCCCGTGATGAATACCCTTTTCGGTATCTTGAAACTTACCAAATTTTTCTGGCATAAATCCATGATTTCGCTTTCAGTTACAGTAGCCCCCTCTTTTGGAACCACCGCCGCGTTGATCTGTCCAGTCAGAGCCACAACCAGATGAATCGATTTGTTTATTTAACTTTCACAAATTTAAATTTATTAGCTAAATCTGAAAAGTAAGTTGAATGCGAGTGAATCACCTCTTCTCCATATTTGTCATCAGGAACTCCAAAAGCAACGGCCTCAGCCACTGCAGGGTGCGACAGTAACACCGTGTCTACTTCCATTGGTGATATTTTCTCTCCTGTAAAGAAGATTCAAAATGTTCATTCACAAATTAATCAAAACAATTTCTACTATTATTATCTTACAAGACTAGCAATTTGCATTTACCTCCTCTGTTGATGAGCTCCTTAATCCGGCCAATAAGGAACAGGTATCCGTCCTCGTCGAGGTACCCTAGGTCCCCTGTGTGAAACCAGCCGAACTTAAAGGCGGTTTCATTGGCTTCTGGATTGTTTTGGTAACCCTTGGTGACGTTTAAACCCCGTACGCAGACCTCGCCGCTGCATCCCGGTTCCTGAACAACGCCATTGTTATCTAGAATGGCTAATTCCTGCCCTACCGCCTTGCCCACCGACCCTGGTTTGCGAACACCCCGATGTGGCAACGGATTGGACGTCATCAAATGAGAAGCTTCTGTCATCGCGTAAGCTTCAAGAACAGGAGCGCCGAAGGCTTGTTCCAGACCTTCCAGTGTGGCTGGAGCTAGGGAAGCGCTGCAACTTCTGATGAATCGTAGCTTCGGATACTCGCTTCGGGGATTTTTGTTGTGTCTCTCCAGCAAAATTTGGTGAACCGTGGGCACCGCTGTGTACCAAGTGGCGCCGTGCGTTATCATGTCGTTCCAGAAGGTTGTGGCCGAGAATCGACCCGCAGACGGAATGACAACGGTTCCGCCGGCGACCATGGACGAGAGCAATGCCGCTACGAGACCGTGGACGTGAAAAAATGGTAAGACAACGACAGTCACGTCTGAGGGCGAAAGCTCGTACACGTTTATGATGTGCTGCGTAGATGCCGCCAGATTTACTTGCGTTAACGGGACTCCCTTGGGCCGGCTGGTGGTGCCAGAGGTGTGAAGAAATAGTGCTTTGTCGTCTTCCAGGTTCAGCACGGTCTCGCTAACCTCCTCGCTGTCCTCTGATAGCAAGATCTTGGATCTCGGGTGGAACTCGACGCTAGCGTTTCTGTCGGTATCGATGCAGAATTGTAATGCAGCCACTGACAGGCCGAGCTTTGTGGCTGCCCTTTCGGCCGACGAATTTCCTCCCGTGGGCACGATAAGCATTTTGGACCCGGAATCCTCTAGATAGAACTCCAATTCCTCTTCTGTGTAGGCAGGATTAAGTGGTGCTACAATTGCTCTGGCCCTTAACACCGCAAAGAACAGTATCACGTACTGTGCCAAAGAAACAGAACATTTTCAGCGAATTGAAGTTTGAAACCTTGGCTATCATCTCATGAAATAACCTGGAAGATCATCTAAGAATGACCGTGCATTTGCCCTTAAACACACCAGAACAAGTACAAACGAAATCATAGCATGGAACTTTACCTCAATAGAGTTAGGAAATGTGAGAGCCACCACATCCCCGGTTCCAATCCCGGCGTTTCTTAACATGGCGGCACATCTATTTACAAGCCTTTGCAGCTCCGCGTATGTAACTTCGAATTTCCCAGACACAATGAGAGCCTTGTGTTGGGGAAACTTGTCGCAGGCATTGTTTATAAGCGCACTCAGAATCAGGGGACGAACTTCTCCTTTGCTTGCCATTGAATGAGGATCCGCAAAAGTTTATCAGAACACAGAATATGAGGCAGAGAAAAGTGATAACCCTCCCAATAGAATAGCAATTTGGTAAAACCCTGGCAGCACAAAGAGAATGAATTTTTCTCTGTTAACAGGGAGGCAAATCAAATAACAATGGCATATCTTGACTTGAATTGAATGGATTCATTGCAGGGGCACGCTCCTTATTATATAGCTGCTTTTCAGCGTTCCGCGCTCGGTAACAGAGTTTAACACCGCCATTATTGATATAAAAAGGAAGTATTGCCAGTCTGCCACATGGGCCGTCACTTTCAATGTCTCCCCTAAAACAGGTGGTCACTCTTTAGCCCATAACATTCCAAAGTGGGAAATACAAATTATTGCATATGAGACAGTATGTACTTTTTTAAAATGTGTCTAATATTAAAAATTTATATTATTCAGGGTTATTAGCTTTTTTTTTAATGGATTTAATTTTGATATGTGATAATGTGGAATCTAGTCATTCACAATAATTTTGCTAAATACTTTATTTTTTTCATTTAAAAACACCTTTGATCGATTGAAAAACACATAAATAAAATACTAATTAAATTAGTATGTATTTTATTTATGTATTTTAATTTAATACGTATGCGATGATGTCATAACGTGGATGTTATTTTTGACATGTGATTGACATTTGCCAATTTTTTAGTTGGAAGAAAGAGCAATGATTGTAGGCTTCGGGTTTCTTCGAGAACACTGTAAGCCATGGTTTATGACCAAAACCCAGAAACATTGACCCTAGGAGTTTCCTCTAGGTCTCATGGCTCATGCATACGACCCGATACTATCATTAATGCATTGTAGAGGGAATTTTTTCCCTATAAGTGATAGACATGCACAATTTTTCCATTTAATGTAGAATGGATGGGTCTCATGGCCTCATGGGATTTTTTATGCCAAAACCCAAGGACTTAGTCCTAATAATTTATTGTATTTGTCATGGGGTGTTCATGATGTTCTCAACCACAACAAAGGCCCTATAGATGACTTTTTTTACCTATGATTGGTATATGGGAATAACTATGGTGATCGTTGTACCTTGGTTGAGTTTGTTTAGGTCCTAACAATTCCTAGTATGGATTGTGGACCTTTCAAGAGGCCCCAAAGCATCATTATTCTTCCTAGGTGACTAGAAGACCAATAAGAGGTCATGTATGATCATTTGAGGTGTTGTTATTGTTCTTGGATGCCTGCAAGCATCATTTACGTCCTAAGGCCTAAGTTTCCTCCACTAACGTTTTCTGGGACCTTGAGAACTATACCTAGTGCTCAAAAAATTAAAATGGTGCCAAAATCCCCACTCGGGGGCCAAGGATATTATAAGGAATTTTCCTTTAGAAAACATAGGAACCCTCGCACGATTGTTTAGGTAGTCTTAGGAAACAATAATAGATTTTTATTAGAAAGTGACAGAGCTAGATGACATGAGCATGAGGTGGTTTTGCTAGGCAAGGCATGCTTTTTTGTTGGAAGACTTGGCGGAAGCATTTAACAACTATAGAATTTGCAAGAGTTGAGTGTTTCCATGAGGTGACATTTTATAGAGGTTACACAAGATGACTTGGAATGACATGGGTTGTTTGTGCATTTGAGGCAGAATGTCACCCTAAGGAGTTAGATGTTTCTTGCCTCATGGCCATGGAGAGTTTTGAAGATTTGGTTGCAATTGTTGGATGTCTTGAGATGGGAAGTTGTTAGTTTTGGGTCCACTTGGCATTGAGCATAGTGTAAGGCACCCCAGTAAGGAGAAAATGGTTAAGGCATCTTCCATATAAAAGGAGGATGTGTGTATTGTGAAAACCATCCAAGACAAAGGTGAAGAGTTATGTATCAGATAAGATGCTAAGTCTAGGGTTTGAAAAAGGGAGTAACTTGGACATTGGCAATCTGTTTTTTTGAAGAATGGGACCTGTAGGAAGTAGGCCTATAGGTGATTCAAAGATTGGTTGGTGCAAGTAGGGTGGCACTAAGGGAGTTAGTTCCTTTTGTCTATTTTGTACTTTTGTAAAATGAGATGCGGTAGTTGGTTGAACTCCTTAGTATACTCACTATAACATTCTTCATTAATAAATACTTAGGCATCTAGCTTGGGTGTCACATTGATATCTTGCATTATGGCTTCTTTACATGTGGGATGTTGTTGTTCCTTGCAATGTGTTAATTGTCTAAGTGTTGAAGTATATTACTTGGGATCATTCAAAGCCATGGTTAGATGGCAGACCTTTGTGTTAGTGGACTTGTTGTAATGCTAACATTGTAACTTAGAAAGAAGGTTTGGGATGTTTCTAAGTGAAGAGATGCATTCTAGTTGCATGTAACTTCAAGGTGGTTGAGACATTGAGTATGAAGCTAGCTAGTGCAACATGTCTAGGATGTTGAAACAATTTTTTTTGAGAAAGATATCTAGGCTCGTGACAGGGTATCATAGCACTGAAATGCCTACCAAATGAAAATTGTGGTTTGAAAGGTGGCTTGGTTGAGAAGGAAGCATTTTTTAGAACAAGTGTCGATGGACCTTACTTCCAGCATTTATTGAAGGCAGATCTAAGAATATCTTAGTCATGAAGGGATTGTAACATCTTGATTGGATAAACAATTAGCAAGACTTCCACAAATACTTGGGGCATACTTCCTTGGCATGAAGTTCTTGACAACAATGACTAAAAGAGTGCTTTAGTTAGTCTTAGGCTTGAGTGTAGTTGAGCGTAGACGTTACCCCATGGAACGAATAGACCTATAACAGAGGGGGCTATGAGGTACCCAAGTGAAACCCACCACAAGCAAAGGTGAGATTTTGGTTTTTTCTTATTGCAAAATGGTTCATTTAACAAGTTGTGTGTAGTCAACCTTTGTGGCAAAGAGAAGGGCACAACCCTACTTGGAGAAGTCTTTGCAAAGATTAGATTCCTTGGTAGGAAACTGAGGGTGAAAACTAAATCATTTTTGTTATGTGGATTTAATTGTGAATGGAAGACTTGTGAATTCATTGGTGGACTTGAGTGCCTCCCACAACTTCTTGAGAAAGGATTTAGCAAGTGGAATTAGAATTATAGTTAAATCATGCAATGCTTTAGTTAAGGTGACTAATTCTAATTTGAAGGTAGTGGTTGATGTTGCATCCAATGCTCACATTTAGTTGGAAAAATAGAAGGGTCATGTTGACTTCATAGTGGTGTAGTTGGATGATTTTGAATTCATTCTCAAGAAGGGCCTCCCACGAAGAACTAATACGATTCTCATGCCATTTGAGAATAGGTTGGTGATACTTGATCAACAAAAGCCTCGTGTCGTGCACTCAATAGCAAGGAATCTAGATGAAAAGGTGTAATTAGTTTCTTCATTGATAATGAAGAGGGTATATCAGTGCCCATAGTCTCAACTCTATGTTGCAACATTGATTGTGTAACATCCTCGTTTTCAAACCCCAAACTAGCGATGTATATTATAGATGTAGTATATGGTCTAGAGTCAAAGCGATGTAATATGTAAATGATGTAAATTGAATATAATGAATAAAATGTATCACCAGTTGTAGACAGACATAGATACAGATTTGGGGGCTAAGTATCCACAAGAGAGGAAAGGGGTCCAAGGGGGAGAGTTTACCCATGTCTATTAAACCAAAACCCACTTCTTATTTCTTTCTAAATTATCCTTACCATGAACCTTCCATTAGTTGTTGAGTGTTTTAGAGCCCAATCATTGAATTTGTGTAACAGGGTGGGTGCGAGAGTCACATCCCATAGTTATTGAAAGCATGGGGATTGATTACAATCAGCTTGGGGAAGAGTGAAAGTCGAGCAAGCAAGAGAAAGAGAGGAAAATTGGTATGAGTAGAGGACTAGATTTGCACATTCACGTCTTTGCATGGAGAGCAGTTTTTACTTGGCGTTTTCTATCTAGCAATTGAGTTCAGAGTGTTGAAGTTTGAGGGAAGTTGTTCTGGAAGAGTTTGGCATATGTTAGGAGCCGAAATTTTGTGGAGAAAGAGCCTGTGTGCTTGGGAGTAATGTGTTGTTCAAAATTCATCCAAAGAAACATGTGGTTTTGTTGTTGTGTGAATTCGTGTTTGCAGTTGTAGAATTTATGAGGTCCCAGAAGGTAGATTTCTTGTCCAACCTGTGTTGGAAGCCCTGGAGGAGAGGGGGAAGGCCTAAGGGATTGTGAGCAGTGAAGGGGTATTCCATCCCTTGGGTTGTATATGTTGAGGGGAAGAGAGTTGGTGGACTGAATTAGTTGTCTTAACTTTTGAGAGGAGGACATTAGTCAACCTTAGGGATCATTGTCTCTTGTGGATTCATAACCCCAACTTGGGGGTGACTTGATGTTGAGAAATGGAACATCGGGTCTATGGTTGAGAGGAACGTCCATCCTCTATAGTGAGTTGCATCTTTCATAAGATAAGTGTTCTTATTTGTTGTGTTTATTCATGATAAATAATTATATAGTTGTTGTGCAATTCACTCTGAGTTATTTGGTTAATTCTACTTGTTGTGAATATAATGATGCATTCAAATATTTGTTTATGTGGTTGAATGTTATTGTTTGTTTTTTATTTGTTGTTGTGCATGGTTAAAGTAGTTGCATTTATGTTTTCATTTAGCATGGACAACTGAATGGGTTAGAATGTCAAGTTGATCCGTAGGATCTTTTAATGACTATGGTTGAGTTTTAATTGTGCATGTGTTAGTTATCCAATTGAGAAGCTTAATGAAAGAATGAGGAAAGAAAAGGAATTATGACAGCCATATACACATATGAAGATCTGAAATGAAATAATAGACAACAAACCATAACATGAAAATTGATAACGGAGTTTGACACAACTTTGCCTACATCTCCGGGCCTTTGTCTTTATGGGGGAGGCTTCTTTATTTTTGTTCAAAATCTCAAAAGTACATCGCAGCAGTGCCAATTGGATACAAGACTGATCTGTTCATGTTCGTCCATATCTCTAGAACCCTGCAAAGAAAACGGCACGCAAAACGGACGTCCGGAGCTCCCAGAAATGGCACGCAAGCGTCTGCTCCTCAATAGCTTCCCTGCATCAAAAATGGCTTTGGCTTGGCTTCCCTTCAGCATAACTCTTCTCTGACTATCCTTCATGGCCTCAAACAGGCCTGGTTTATATAGATCTAAAGTTGGTTATCCATCCCCAACTTCCTCCCAAAAGTTGGGCTCCAAAAATGCCCAACATCTCCCAAAAATGGGCCAAATCCTCCATTAACAGGCATAAAATCATTTAAAAATCAGAACTTTATAATAAAAACCCACTTTTGTTTAAAAATAGGGTGCAGCCCCCAAACTTCCATGTGCTCCTGGTCATATCGGGCCATGTGGCCGAGCACTAGCCCCTCGGGCTATGCGCTGGCCCTTCCCTCGCGCTCTAGCCCCTGGTTTTCGGGCATGGTCAAAGGACCCATGGCTTAACAGAATTACCCGCGCTCCAAATATGTGGACAACTCCTGGTCCTATGGGATCCACCCAAGATCTGAGGGTTGGTCCCTATCACATACACCCCTGTTGCGTTACCTCCACGCTCGTGGCCATATGGGGCGGTAATACAACCAAGGGCTGGGGCTAGGCCCCAACCCTTCCCACCTCCGAAATTCGGTTCAATTCAATTCAAATAATAATTTTAACATATAGCTATTAAGAACCATATGTGGAGCGAGCGGTCAACCCAGTCCTGCCAGTCCGCAGCTCGGAGGAAGGTCGGGGGTTCGACCCCAGTGAAACCATATAAATTTTATACAAAACCACGAACCAACCACAGGGTGCCACGTGGCAGCCCATGATTGGGCCACGTGGCACATCAACAACCAACCAAAATCTGCCAAGTGTCG